>VFFE01006343.1:182304-227771 GCA_008921705.1 Burhinus oedicnemus | reverse complement strand
CCCCCCCCCCCGCCCCGGGAGCCAGGCTGCTCCCCACACCTTGCCCTGCTGCAGAGGCACCCCGGTACCGCTCTCCCCCCTCCCCGCCACAGCGGCACCTGCGAGCACGGAGCTTGGCACACCAACTCCCCAAGGCGATGGGGAAGCTCCAGCAGGTCTGAAGAACTTTATCTTATTTATGCGTTTTGGTTTTTAGCCGGGTGACGGGCACGCCGGGCTGCGTGCTGCAGCGCTGGGGGGGGTGTTCCCCGCTTTCCTAATAACTGCGCGTAATAGGGGTAAGCCGGGTTCATTCATTCCTCTTCCCATCCCCAGCAGGCCTGCTAGCCAAGTCATTTGCCTAAAAGCTTCTCTGTCACCACGTCTTTCTAGATGCTTCAACATCGATGGCTCAAAGTGCTGTTGGAAGATCACATGCCCGGTTTAGATCCCTGTTCTCCTTTCCCGCTGCAGGGAGGGAGACACGAGGCCTTATAGCCCCCGCGCATTTTTGTTGCCTCTACCCCTCTACTTGGGTTCAGGCTACGTTCTCTCCCTGCTTGCTTATTGCTTCTTGTTATTCATACTCCCAAAATAACCCATGCCAAATCTTTGCTGAAGGAGGATGTTCAAGATTTAAAACACATGTTAACCAATTGAGCCTGTCTGGGGGATTCTCAGCAGAAAATCCCTCCAGCCCCGTTTTTCCCTCTTTCACAACATTTTAGTTCTCTTTCAAACTGTAACTTTTTTTTTCAGTGTATCCTAGTGATACTCACAAAAGATTTTTCTCTCTGTCTAAATATCTGGTTTGTTGTTCATTCCTGACTTGCTCCGGACTTCAGGAAGGTTTTGTGTCTTACAGAGAACAGTCTCTTCCGTAATGTAATTGGCACTGGGAGACAATAAATATGTAATCAACAGAAAAAATAGCCCCAAATTATGATCACCCTTATTCTCCAAAGTGCTTTTCACCTTTTCTTTCTTGGGAACGGAAGCCTGTAAAACACGTTCATTATGCCTTTACTGAGGAAGACTTTTAGGAAAAAGACTGTCTTTCTGTTCTGCTTGTACAGGAACAAAACTGTAGGGGGGCTGGCTTGCAACCAAATGCCTTCTAGCTGCTACAGTGCAAATCCTTATCTTCAAGCATTACTGCTACTGATGGGAGATATCAGCTGGCCTGGATGGCTGGTGAATTCCTGGCGAAATGCAGTTTCTTAGAGACCACAAGTATTTGTGAAATAGGAGGAAATGGGGCAAGATTTCCAGAAGGATTTGTTGGATTTTTCCTTAGAAGGAAAAATGGCATTTGTACAGAATGAGCAGGGAAGAGATTTCTGGGTCATCAAGTCAAATTTTCTGGCTTCCAGCAGCCACATCCTGTGATCCTATTTGTTTCCTTCTGACACTTCCAAAATGAAGTGTTTTCCATGCTGTTATCACGGTGAGGTTCAGTGACATCAGGGAAATAATCATTTTTTCTAACACTGTTCCTCCACCTTTTCCATTCTCCTGGCACCAAACTAAGCACATTCTTCATTCAGTCTGGGAAGCCCGTGGGCCTTTGTGTTCATCAGGAAATCAGACCTATTTTGGTTTACTTGAGTTCTGCAGCAGAACCAAGAAAACCTAAGTAGTGGAGCAATCACAGTCCAACAACCCCAGTGGTTGTAACTGTTGCTACAGAGCAGAACATACCCACCGTCTGTTGTCTTGTCAACCTCTTGTCTTGCCAAAAAACACCCAGGAAGGAGCTTACCAGTGCTCTAACTAGTGTTAATCATGCCACTTCCCTATTTCCACTAAGCTTGCCATAAATTGGCCCGTTCCTCGTGCTGAGAAGCGAATGACGGATCTGGTTTTGATATCTGCAGCTCTCGCTGTGCACCCGGTACCCCGTAGGTTGACAACGCGTCTTGCATTGCCCTTGCCACCTTTGGAGAAGGGTTTTCAAAGACCAATGGAAAGGGTTTTTTTGGTGATCTGAATTGCAGCAGACTAGTTTGTGATTTGGGGGATTTCTTTTCAGGTCTAGCAGCGTTGCCGAGAGTCCCCTTCAACACCAGGTAAACGTGCCCAACGCATCCTTAATGCATTGTGCCAACGCATTTCACAGCTTCTTGGTAAGAGGTGTGGGTGGGAAGAAACTGGGGAGATTCTTTCCACGTGTCTAGCAATGGTAACTAACCCTTTCTTTCTGTTTCTAAAGGCATTTTTCATCCCTCTGGGGCTGATGCAGATGCACTTCAGCAGAAAAGCTTCTGTGTAGACAGAAGCGCAAAGCACTGTGGTGACAGAGAGCAGCACGAAGAGATGTTTGAAAGGGGCAAGGCAGGGGAGGAAGAGAAGCCCACCTCCCTTGGGTCTGATGACTATTGAAGGCTTACTGCAGCTGCTTGCTATTCTTAGTTTATGCCAGCAACCTGCTAGGACAAACTAAATAGCAGCCAGGGACCCCGTCTTGCTTTGAGAGTAGGGATCTGAGTAATTGCTCCCCAGGGCCTCTGAGCAGGGCTCAGCTGCCGTCTGAACTCCTGAGAAGCTACCGTTCAAAGACCTGATGAATAACAAGAACAAGAATAATCCTTGCAAAAAGGAAAAGTGGAAGGCAAGGCCATGTAGAGCAGAGGGAGACATGGGAGGGATGCAGGGCAGCCCAGGTTGGCCTGGGAGCCTCCATGGGTCTCCTGCTGTCTCTGAGGAGCTAGGGATTTGGGAGCCATCAAGGCAGGATGTAAAGAGGAAAGGCTACCTGGAAGCAGAAATTACCAGGGATGTACAAACAGCTTTTCCTGCAACAGCGGGTTTTGCAGAAGGTGAGGAGGGATGAGGCTTTGCAGGCATATATCATTATAGCTTCAGGGAAATCATTTCACTGCTTGTTGCTCTGATCAGGGCTGTTACAAAAACTTCTACTGACCAAGCACTTGGCCACTGACTTCAGTGGAAGCACTCTGAGTAACAGCACCTGGCTGGAGAGTCACACAGTCCTGATCTACTGCCTGCTCTTTGCTCCTCTGGATGCTCTGCACCATCGTTAGCAGTCACTCTGTGACAGCCCTTGGAGACAGAGCTGCTCTGAAAGCTTCCTGGCCAAAACCACCTGGGAGGCACCACAGAGTGGGAGCAGGAGAGAGTCCCTGTCTGGTAACCACATGCCAAATGGTGCAGGAAGTGAGGGCGAGCTTTGTGGTGGCCACAGGATTTGGGGAGCATCATTAGCTGGTACATCTGTTGATGTGCTAAAACGTTCATGGGAGCTCATGGGAGAAATGTTAGGCTGTGGTCCTCAGCTGTCCAAACAAAGTCTAAGGGTCTCTGGCGTGCTGTATGCTCTTGCAGGCCCTGGACACCCTGAGTAGGAAAATGGAAAGACAAAGAAGTGCATCCCTGGGCTCTAGGAAGAGCAGCAGCACCACCTATCACCAGAGAAGGAAGAAGGAGGAAGGACAGACAAAGTGCTGCTCCTTCTCTGTTCCCAGTACAAGACTGGAGCCCAGACCTTCTAGATAACCAAAGAGAAACTTCCTTCTTCCAGCAGAAGAACCTGGCTTAAATCTTTCCCAGAAAACTTTCTGCTAAAGGCACCTGCTGGCTCTGTGGATGGCTCCTTATTTGTCTGTGATCCAGTGTCCTTCGCTGCAGAGGAAATAAAATGTCACTTAATGCCTGTAAAGCAACAGCTGGGTGGTAGACTGTCCCCTGAGGTCAATTCAAGCTCAATAGGAACAGAACCCAGTTAACATGGCAATGCTTGTTGTCTTAAGTGAGGTAGCCCAGTCGACGTGCTCAGCCTTAGCTTGGGGGTGTTGCTGTGGGGTGGTCTTGCTGTGGTGCAGAGCTAGCAGAGGGAGATGGATGGGATGGAAAGGAGAAGGTTTAGGGAGAGAAGGGCTGAGAACTGGTATTTACAGTGATAATGAGCCAGAACCGTCCCCCCCCCAAACAGGTCTACAAGAGTGCAAGAATTGTTCATCATTTAGAGGACACAACTGAGCTCTAGGATCCTGTGCTCCAAAGTGTGCAGGACTGTTGGCTTGCAGGTCAGCACATTAAGCTTCTGTCTATCAAAAACCCTGGCACTATAGGTACTGGTGTGGTCTGAACCACATTTCGCTTGATTGTAATTCAGAGCGATGGTACGGAGCAATCGGGAAGTAGCCCAAAATCTGTAATCTCTCCCTGCCAAAGGCAAGAAGAATCTTTCCATCTAATTGGATCACACCCCAAAGGCGTAACCAGGAGTGCTTTTAACTTTCTGAGAAAGAAAAAAGGGGTAGCTGAGATGGCTGAGTGCTGAAGTTTGTGTTGATTTGATTCCTGCTAGTTCTGAAACCAGAATAAAAATGAAAGCTCGGGTTAGCCCAAACTGAGCATTTTTTCTCTTATTCTGCATTTATGGCAAATGGAAAAGTAAAATATATAATTTTTTGGCTGAGTGAACCATGTAGCTTAGCTCAAAATCAAATGTTTCATTGCTTTGAACTCTATTCTTATAAACTGGATATGCGCGCTTACTTGCAACAGGGGAAGAATCTCAATGCAATCACTGCCATCCTTCATCTAACCTGCACCGAGAAAGTGTGGCTGCTAGATATCATCTGCTAGGAGGATGAAGTAAACAGGGTGTAGGACTTTACATCTGGTACTGAATTAATTTGGAAGGACCTCTTAGCAAAAGTGAGACAGCACCCTCTTTTTACATACACAAGTCCTCAGCCCAGTCTCTGGAAGGGGTCGTCTGTATCCCCTTTGCTCTAGACAAGTTACGTGAATTCAGCTGAAGTGGTCCAGTTTCTCATATGTCCAGGAGCTGAGAGACTCAGAAGCTTGGGAGAAAATTGCATTGCTTTTATTTTGCCATCTGTGCCTCGTCTCACTGCATGCAGTTCTCGTGTTTGAACTTTTTGGGATTCTTCCAGGAAGCCTTACAGCAAGTGCTGGCACCAATACTTTCCTATTCATAAGGCAGCTCCTTGACCAGTATGGACGGCTCCAAGGGAGAGGGAACTGTATCATTTCTATGCTGCCTTGCATTGCTGGCCTTCCGAGGTAGCCAGGAAAGGCATAGGTTAGTGCTAATTGAGATGTGGCCATCTGTCAGACAGGAAACATGCCAAGGCCACCTTGTGATTTTTTATAAGGGAAGGAACCAGTGATTGGTGACAATATTTAGGTGCTACAGACCTTGAACAGAGTCTGACAGATATCTGAGATGATAAAGGCTCCCCTTAGATATGATTAGGGATCTCCTGAGTTGTTCAGCATCTCACATTAAATGCCTTTTCATCCCCTGTGAAGCTGCAGCATAACTGTCTTGTTTAAGTCAGACACTTCTTTCGAGCTGAGTGCCATGAAAATTGACCTATTATTTGTCCTATGGTATTGCTCATGCTCCTGTGTAGGGACACGTACATAAACATGGTAGGAGACAGTCCTCTCCCCAAAGAGCTGATACTTTAAGTAGCCAGGACAGGAAAAGCAGGGGGTGGAGGAAGGCACCTAGTCCCATTGGAGGTCTGGGACCTTGATTTATATGGGCATGTTGATGCCTAACTGGGCAGATATTAAGTTAAATTTAATGAGTTGCAGATTGTAACATCGAGTTGGTTCAGCCTCTTAAAGAGAGATGTCCAGGCCTGTGGAGAATCCCTGCATCATCCAGGCAGTGTCCATGGACTTGGCACGAGACATCTGGGAGAGCTGTACCTCGCTGGAGCAGTGGCTGGAGGCAGGAGGATGCCCCAAGAGTTAGGAATCTGATCTGAGCCCTGTGGGTCTGATTTCCACCTTGGCAATCGTGATTTGTGCTTTGGGGTTGGCAAGAAACAAACGAAAAAGCCTTTTGCTTTCTGCACCAACAGGCCATGAAAATAAAGAGAAGTTCAGATTCCCACCTCCAGTCTCCTGCCACAGCTCCCATGGCAAGACGCCGTCCCAACACTCCTCTGCCAAGAGCTTGCAGAGGATGAGACCTGTTAAGGCATGCAGGCAGATGATGGGACCTGGCCGGGACAGACCACGGGAAACTGCTGGACATGACAAGAGAAGGTACTGAACATGAGAAATAATGGAGTGAGAAGCGGATGGAAGTTACGGATAGCTCCATGGGACACAATCAGGTTTCACAGGCGGGGAGGAGAACGATGCTTCTATGAAAACTTGTGGAAGGGCAAACTTGAGGAGACAGGCCAAAACGATAGGACATTATGGTTAGTAAGTAGTGAGGAGAGATGGCTTGACTACTCCTTAATGAATGGTACCACAAATATTTCACTAGGTTCACTAAAGAAATTAATCTGTTTGGCTGATAAATACCCAGTTGCCAGGAATGCTCATTGAATTAACTGATGCCACTTTGAAATGCAGAGGGGAACAGAAATGTATGTTTCTTATTAATTTCATTATGCTTACCTGCCATTTATATGATATGAGGGGTTTTTCTCCCCTGGAGTTGCTGTTAAAGAGAGAAGACAGGTTTTTCACAAAGCAAATGTCCTAACAAATACCCTAGAGGTGCTCTGGTGATTCCCTGCTTGCCCTGTGCGATGCAGGAAGCCTTGGAGGGACTTATCCGCATGCTATTTTCAGAGTGCCGTAGCTCACTGCCTGGCTCATGTGGCACCCTGCTGTGACTATGGAGATGCTTTTGAGGTGGGCATACTCCACTTGTCCTAACCTAGCCAGAGCTTTCAGGCTCAAGGCACCTGGAGGTGGGTAGGGATATGTACAAGGAAGCTCTTCAGGAAGTCTGGACCCTCAAAGACTCCTGTCATTCCAGGGAAAAAAAGGCATGATCTTGAAAAAAAGGCAACTTTTTGTCTCTTGTCCTTCCTGTCCATTGGAAGAGGTCTGGATCCCAAACTCCTTGTCCTTTTCACCTTGCTCAGCAATGCTCCCAAAATCAGATGTCTTTTTTCCCACAACAGTGATGGGATCCCCGATAGCTTACGGTTCTCTGCTGGTCCCTTTGTATATTCTTATAGGCAAGAAGAGTTTTGAGATCCCTTCTCACAAAAGATCTATAGTGGAAAAGGAAGACATTTTCCATGTAAAGACAATATTAAAGGTAGTCAGGGACAGATCAGGCCTTTGGTGTTCAAGGAAAATCTCCCATCTGAAATCAATGAAGGGTTGTGCTTCCAAATTAATTGCATGCTTCTGTCCTTAGCATCTGGGCATGGAATCAAAAGTGATGAGCCAACAAAGCAGCACTGAGCTGCTCCTGCGAACAGTCACCATCAATAATGAGAAATACTAGGAGAAGTACTCTTTGAAATTCAAATCACAAGGAGCATCATTTAAAAAGGAACTCAGGAGAAGCAGAAATACCATGCACCACACATTAATTGTCATGCATGTGACAAAATCCTCTGTATTGCTGCTACTTAGCAGCATTAAATCTATTCCCATATTATTAATGCCATACCTGGGATGAAGTAATTAAACTGGCAGCCCATTTCTTCTGAACTAGAGGCCAGGCCTTCAGCTGGTGTAAATCAGAATAGCTCCACTGCAGAGACTTGGATTTACAACCGGTTGGGGAGCTGAGCCATTGTTTCTAAAAAAGGAGAGCTGAAAACGGAGTCAAACCCATCATCGCTGTATGTTGTTCCTTCTACCACAAAGTAAGGGTAAGCGGGGCTGAAGTCCCTGCTGACCTGGAACCACTCCCAAAGCGCACTGCAAGCAATCTGGAAACTCCTCCCAGCAGATTTAACAAATTAAATTTGGAAGGTTAAATATTTAATAACATGCTAGTGATTTCTTCCAAATGGGCATACTTAGTCGCTGCTATATCCTATTCCTTTTATAACCAGATTAATCGGAAATACTTACAGATCTGTTTTGACAGAAATGCTATATTACGCGTGCAGGAAAAGAGCTGATGTAGAGATCATCACCCTGTCCTCCCCTTTCAAGCCTTCTAGCCACAGCTGCCTTTTGCCCACATTCCAGCCTGGCTCCCAACAAGTTCGTACTTCCGTGACAGCAGGATGACTCCACCTGCATCCACAGCACCTTTCACACCACGACCCCAAATAACAGGTCTGGCCCATGGATAGGAGGAGCGGTCAAGCGGATGACTGCAGTGATAGCATGGCCCTTTCAAATTGTGGGTGTCCTGATGCCAGACACATCATTATTCAGTGAGTGGCACCTTGCAGAGCACAAGGGATTTGGGGAAAGCCAAAATCTCACCCGCACAATCTAAGGCCTGTTTTAAAAATCCACTGAAGCTGAAGGAAGGAGCTTACTGGGAAAAGGACCACATTTCTAGTACGTAGACTGTGTCTGTCCTTATTGTATATGAAGGGAATAAAATATGCCTTTATGTGGGCACATGGAAGAAAAGGGGAGGTACGCTGATTAAGCCCGCAGGCAAGAGGGGAGCAGAAGAAGGTGGGTTTTGGCATATAATTAGGCTGATTTCTAACTACCATAGCTGACGTCAAATGAAGATAAGAAGTGCCAAGTTTCCAAACAAACAGAGGGAAGGGGTTCTCTGTACAAGTTGCAGATCTGTGGAGCATCTCGCTGAAAGACACTGCAGATATATGGGTGCAGGAGGAGATGGGATAGGTTTATGGAAGAGGTTCAGTGAAGGACATTGAATAGATAAAGATTATGTCTGGCTTGGAAAAGCCTGGACCTACAAAGGGCTGGGGTCTTCTTGTGGTTTGGGCCCTCAAACCAGGACAGGGGTAGCATAGGATTTAGGAGAAGTATCACCGTGTTTGCCATGTTCTTGTCGCATTCCCTCAGCATCTGCTTTTGGCCACGTTTGGAGAAAGACAGACTTTGGTCTAATCCAGGATGGCCATTCTTATATCTCTCTGGCATCCTAAACTGTCAGAGGTACTAGGCATGCGTCGTCTTACTGTAGGGGTGCAAAAAAAAGTGTATGCATGTTCAACAGCCACCTCTTCCTGATGATTTTTTTGGGCTTTTTTGCATTTCTGAGGTAGAATTTTCTGAGGGTTATATACCCATCTTAAGTCAAGGCTGAGTTTTACAGGCACCATCTGGCCCTTAATTCAAAACGGTAAAGTTTTCCCTTAAAATTGCTTTTCAGCAGAAATTGAGAGGTTTTGGTTTTTTGTTTGCTTGTTTGTTTTCTTTTCAGCAGGTGTTGGTTTTCCTTGAGAACTTTTGCTTTCAAAAAGAAAATTGAATCCCTCTCCACAATGTTCAGGTGTTCCAACTTTTCATTTCTTCATTAATGGAAAACTGCAGCGTTCAAGGTTTGGGGCATATTTTTGGAAGAAAGATCGCAACTTCAGATGAAGAACCTTTCCATATTTCAGGGTTCTTCATTCTGAATATTGTGTACAATGAGGTACTGTTGCAAATGAAAAAAACTTTATTCAATTTAAAGATGTGTTCCAGGTAGACTTTTATTAAAAAAAAAAAAAAAAAAAAAAAAGAAAGAAAAAAGAAGCTGCCCTGGACGTTTATACAAGGTTTCCTGTTGATCTGAATGGCACTGGTGCCTGAATTTCATAGACCTCTTTGAAATTCATCCCCAGGCATTTTGGCCTAAATAAAACACCAGAAGTCTCTTAACCTTATTGCTTCTTAATGTACTAGGAAAAATTTGCCCTGGAGTTGCTTTACGTGCATCCATTTCAAAATAGCAACTTCCTCCTACATTAATGGGGCTGACCAATTAAAGATCCTTTGAATGGATAACCCAATACTTTTGAACTCCAAATGTCTACCTCTTTGGTGCTAGATCACTGGCAATCTTTTTCTTTTTCTTTCTTCTTCTACTGACAAAATACCAATACATTATACCAGTTTTTATGGGTGTCTTGTAAATTTTTCTTTGCTTGATTAGCGCAGATTCTTCCATACAAAATAACTCCATTAAATGCCTCTTGCCTGCAAGCAGTTAGTTTGCCAGCTTTATCCATGTCTTGTAATCTACCCGTTCTATAAATTACTGGAATCACTGGGACAGTAACACTCCTCTTTCTTACATTTCTGTGTAACACTTAGCAGAAGGGAGGCAGAAAGAGTTTTGGGATTTATAGCAGTCATTGCTTCATAAATAATGAATCATAATAATATACAAACACTAATGATTTTTTTTTTTTTAGTCCAAAAATCTCCTTTACTCCAGGGAAATGCAGAGCAAGGCCCCATAGGGAAATTTTCTTCTGATCAGCAAGAGGAAAACTTACAGCAGACTGTGCTGAGCATACAAAATGCAGAAATTAGCACAGTCTGCTCAAGACAGTTTATGAAGGAGAGTCACAGAATTGGCATGAGCAACTGCAGCTGGTCAGTCGAAGCTTCCTGGGGTGTGCTAGTACCATCACTTCAAGCTATTGTAATTTCCAACTACGACACACATCGAGGTAAATCAAGGAAGACGACATCTATACTTCATGTAAAAGAGCTTCAGCTGGGTTGAATTGGCGTGGCTGATGAGATTAGGCTGATTTTCGTCATGCAATACCCTAAGGATCCTATGGCCCATCACCCTATCCTAACATGACTTTTTGAAAAGCATAAAACATAAGAAAAATTATCTTTATGTTTACACAGAAAGCAGATATATGACTATATTCTCATTGTTCCATATACCAAAAGACTTGGATGCAGACTGCAGGGACTCCGATTTCAGGTGAGTTTAGTAAGGGTTTATCTTTTGTCCATCTTTCTTCTCTGTCTGAACACCTCCTCTCTCATCATTATTACGATTTCATGTCTTTCTGGAGGCACCTGAGGAATTTCAGTGGGATAATTCTCTGGGATGCACTGAAAACCAAACTGGCACATTTTTAAGCCTGGTTAAAAAGGTGGTATAAGAAGGTACTCAAATATCTTGCAAAAAATACTGAGGAAATCCTTATCTTTCATCCCTGTGAACATCTGAAGCTTCAAGGAAAATGTTCACTGAAAAGGCAAATTTAAAAAACGCTGAGGCGTTCACACTTTGATGGAGTGTGTGCCTCTGGTGTGTGTGAGAGGGCCTTTCTCCTCCCACTACTCCTTTGCTGCTAAAGAATGTCACGCCTTGGCTTCTTCAAACACAGATTTTCCAAGTGTCTCAAGTACCAGCTGGAGTATTCTCCAAAAACCACTCACTAGCATTCCTTGCTGGTAAGGACATGGTCCTTCTCCCGTTGAGGGCAGTGGTAGAGCAGGATCATTAATTTCTTTAATTCCCATGGACTTGGGGGTCTGCAGCTTGCTCTACAATGACCCTTGAGTATAGTTTTGTTCCAAATGAATCATCCAGGGAGACAAACTGTTGGCTGCTTGGTATAACCAAGGTGGAGAGAGGTAACTGCAAGGCCTCTGCCACTTGGTAGAACATCTCTTTGGGCCGGTGCTGAGAGTGAGCTTCAGAGATTTGAAAGCAGGGCTGGATGCCTATAAGTGTGTGTCATCCAGAAATGTGAGCTGCTCTCTGATCAGCACTTCAAACTCCTCAAGTCTTGCTGACTGGTTTGCAGTCTGGGTTAAGTACAGTCGTGCTGCTTTATAACCAGCCAATACTATTAGTAATTTCTGTGGTGTGTCTCCAGCCTAATCCAGTTGCTCCTCTGGCATTTCAGTGTCTTGGATCCACATAATGACACTGGGAGGATAACATCTGGTAGATCTTCAGGTGTGATGCCCAGCTGCAATGTATGCTCTACGTACCTGCCACTGGGAGGGTGGCCATAGCAATCATTCACAGCCTGCCTGGCAGACATTTGCCCAGGAAACATTGCTTGAGGCTAATATAAGTATTTTCCCAAATGGAACTTCAGCAAGTTCCGCATGAATTTTTCTTGTACACCAAGGTTTGAACCTTGGTTTGAGTTCGAGAAAAAGACCAAATGAGACACAGCTGTGGTCACAAAGCATTTGTGTGTGGATTCCAGATGCTGTGCCAACTTGCCAGAGAATTCTACATCATTTGCATTTTTTATGACATCATACTGACACTGACGGATCTTGTGCTACTTGATACCTGTTCTAAAGCCCAGGCCCTGGCCATAAAGAGTATCCCCAAGACAAGGATGCACCCTGCTTGTGTTCCTGTGATGATGAACCCCAAGGGGAATCTTCCCATCTTGCTGTTGTTATTTAAGCTGCTGCTGCCTTGTTCACTGCCTCTCTGCCTGTGGAATCAAAAAGCAAGTTTCCTGTCTGTGAAGGCAGCACGTAAAGGGCAGTCGAGTCGCTGGCGTCTCTCTGCCAATAGCTGTAGGACATACAGCACCCATGACTGATCAACCAGCAGCGAAACTGGATTGTTCTGGGTGGTTTACGAGCCAGCAGCAGCTGAATTTTGGCCAGGAGAAACTGGGCATTGCTTTCCCAGGCGCAGACACGGCTGCGATTGGAGAACAGCTGCTGCAGTCTGAGAGCAGACCTTTGCCTTTGGCAGTAATCTCAGAGTACCCCCCCTTCCACTCCGCTGGGGTCTTGCCAGGTCCCTTGGCTCTCCAAAGCAGCTCACAACGTGTGACTGTGGCTGATTCAACAGCGTAGGCTTGTAGCTCTGCTGAAACAGAGTCACGCTCTGCTCTTCAGCAAAACTGAAGTTTCTGTAACATAACCTTTCCCACCAGTGGGTACATCTCCGTCACTCCTGCAGCAAAGGAGATTTGTTCTGTGCAAGAGGCACTCAGCCCATCTTCAGGTGCCACTTCAACACAAGAGTGGAGATAACCATCTGGCCTGTGGATCGATATGGAGCCACTGCCAACAAATGTCAGAGGTAGCTAACTGTCTACAAGTCAGCTGAAAGACACAATGAACATGAATGCTATCAAGCAGCCTTTTGTAGAAAACTTCCGTGCTTCACTTAGCTTTTGCTTTATAGTCTTTGTGGAAACTTGATTTCAGCCCTATCTTTGTCATTGTGGGGTTTTTGTTGTAATGCATTGGTCAACCATAGCTATTTCATGGACTTTTGGAGCCTTGCAAGTTCATCTGCAGAAGTTAACATTAGGACACAGCATTGCATTCTTGGACATCACAGCATGAAGTACAAGGGCCAGTACACACTCGCTGAATGGGATAGCTCTTATGTCTTCTGAGCCCCCAAGGTGAGCAGGAATTTATACCAATATTTGCTTCAAGGACATCTATTTAAAATGCCTGAGCCATGAAAGATACAAGTTTTGTTGATATCCCACTGGTGATCACTGTCCCACATGATCCTTCTCCATCAGGCTGTAATTCAGCAGCTATCTCCACCAGGGCAAGTCCACCTTTCTGAGCCAGGAGCATGTGGTAAGAAACATCTGCAGCAAATGCAGGAGAGCAGATGCCCTGTGCAATTGACGCTCCTTCTTCAAGCTCTTGTCCAATGCTTTTACAGTGGAGCAAACATGAACTAGAAATTCCACCTCCTGGGAAGCAGCTCAAGAGCAGGGATGTTCGGGATGAGCCATGGTCTCAGGTTATAAAAGCTGTACTTGCTTCCACCAGCTTTGTGAGGGAAACGTGCATTAGGCACTGAGTGCAACAGTGAATAAGTGTGTAAGTAAGAGGCAATATCTGATCCCACCAACCCTGCCCATTTGCCAGGCTCTTTGCCTTTTCCATGACCCCTCTGATTCCCCCCAGAGACCTCAGCCGCGGAGCTGAAAGGAAGCAATGGCAAACCTGAGCTGCCTCCTTGGCCTGCAGCTTGCCACTGGTGTTATCAGAATTTGCAATAATAAGGACCTCTGTGTGGGAGGTAAATGTGAAACACACTGGTTAAAGGGCAGAGTTAATGCAAACTGCACCAAGAGAGGTAAGATAATTTACACCTGTATATTTCAATCTTTCCAGCCCTTGGCTGAAGTCAGAATGTCAAAGAATCATAGAATCATAGAATAGTTTGGGTTGGAAAGGACCTTTAAAGGTCATCTAGTCCAACCCCCATGCAATGAGCAGAGACATCTTCAACTAGGTCAGGTTGCTCAGAGCCCCATCCACCCTGACCTTCAATGTTTCTAGGGATGGGACATCTACCACCTCTCTGGGCAACCTGTTCCAGTGTTTCACCACCCTCATTGTAAAAAATTCTTCCTTATATCTAGTCTGAATTGACCCTCTTTTAGTGCAGATTTCTTCAGAGCTTTATGTCTCCTCAGGAAGGAAGTGTAAAAATCACGTCAGTGCTAACACAGACCTGATGTGTGCAGGTGGCCTTTGCAGGAGCCCCAGGTCCAGCTGAGATGCTGCTGCATCCTGCCAACAGACAGCAGGAGGGAAGGTATTACTCCAGGAATTAATCTGGCCCCTGGGCAGGCTGTAGGATGCTGGCACCGGTCTGCTCCAGGCTGAGAGATGGTGTCCACTGAGACACCGAGAGCTGTAGCTCCCAGGGAAACCTGTGTTTGGACCCAGCAAGCATACAGGGACACGGAGGAGCAGCGGTTACAGCATTGTAACTGCAGTCACAGCAGTTTGGCATGCTTATGGACTTGTCCTCGCTGCTGAACGAGGTCAAGCTGAATGCCGAGGCTGAGAGTCCAGTTGGTCCCTGGAGCGAGGACAGTCCTGGCTGAGGATGGGAGGCTGTGTCAAAGCGGTGGCTGCCTCTTCCTCGCCCTTCCCACAGGTCCCATGTCTGTTCCAGGATGGCTGCCGAGCAGGGCCGAGCGGAAACATGCAGCCAAGTGCTAAATATTTTATGCTATTGCCTGATTGATTTTAAACTGTGCTTACTTGGCAACACGCCTCCCGGGACTTGTTACGTCAGATCAGAGATGGTTTTTCCTAATGCGGCACCGTGGCTTGTAAACCTGCTGCGTGCCGGTAACGGCTTAAGAGCCTGTGTTTAAAACCAGATCTGCGGCAGTGCTTGCCCCACACGCTGCCGGCTCTGCCTCTCCATCCCCATGGCCCGTGATGGGACAGCGGTGTGGCACATGCTGTCCGCAGCAGTAGATCACCGCCGTGTGCTGTGGCCAAATCTCAACTGTTTGGCTGCCGTCCTTCCCCTCCAAGACTGGCTTGAGCAAGCACGGGGAAGGGACATCTATGTTACGTGTGTTTACGTTAGCGGCCTCTTAATGTCTTCTCAGGTATTTCCCCACTTCAGGCAGCTGGTGCTCACTTACTATTCCAGTGGCAGGTGCTCTAGTCCACTAGGACCATTACTGGGTGGGAAAAAACATTGCAGGGCTTCTCTTGGGATGGAAGAGACCCACCATTGCAGGAATCTTCCAAATCACCTTCACATGTGCTGAGGAGTGTTTCAAACCTGTGTGCACTCAAAATGATGTTCAGCTGGGAAAAAAGTCCTGGCGGAGAAGGAAAAACAAACATCCCTTGTCAATACCACACAACAGGCAGTAAATTTTGCTTGGTTATCTACAATGGTTACATATCTTTTTTTAATTAAAAAAGCAAGGAGAGAAATAAAACTGTGTAACCATGATGAGATTGGTAGTTGTCTTGCCAGATTTTCAGAAGTAACCTCTGAGAGTTACTGAAGGAAGAGGACATTTTGCTGCTGACCTGCCCATCTATCTTTTGCCATTATTAGTCACCTGCATGCTGAGGGTCACTTCAAAGAACAAAAGTTTCCTGCTGGTGATGTGAGATTGCCTTTAATTTGTGCCATGTGTCAGGGCTGGGGTTTGAAATTCCCTGGCACGCTTTTTATTTGTAGTTGGCTGTTGTCTCTAAGGGGAGCTTAGCTGGGAAGTTGCCATGTGTTGACACTGTCTACAGGGGGAAGAAGAAGGGCCAACTCATTTTTTCTTGGTGAGAGAGGTTTGCCTGTTTGGGAGATGCTGTGGAACATAAGGAGGCTTCTTAAACTATTCTCATTAGTTCATTTCAGTAATTGAGACTGGTGCTGTCTGCATGCTTAAGCAGACCACTAATTTCAGCTCTGTATGTCACCAAATCTCTTACAAAAGGGGAGAAGATGGGCTAGGCTGGAATAGTAAATCTGCTTAGAAACAAAAATGAGAGCTTCTGCTTCTTGCATATACTGAGGCGTGGCTTGTGAGTGCAATGGGAAGACTTGATGGCTGGATGTGATCTAGCTATGTTGACGTGAACTCCCCAACCCTCTCGTGAATAGTGCAGCTAGCCAAAGAGTGCTTCTGGGACCCTTTTCAGCCTTGCTCTATTAGGGTTTGAGGCAGATGAGGAGTCTCTTCTGCCTTACTGTCTCCAGGAGAGCAAGAGAAACTCCCTCCTGCACCATCCCATTACCATTTGGGTTATCAGCAAGCCTGACAGAGCAGTGGAAGCAGTCACAAAAGCAGAAAAGAGAATTGTTCAAAAATCATAGCTTACCCACATGGGTCCCTTCAGGGTCTAAAAAGAAGCAAGATCAAGGTTGGAACTGTTATTTCTTCTGTAAGGGTTAGCTACATGGGACTGCAGTTATAAATCTGGTGAAGAAGCATCACCAAATAAGGAGTATTGGGAGGGAGTCTTATCCATGTCAGGCAGTATTTTCTGAGTTGTCTCAGTATGGGAAGCAGGGCTGGGCAAAACGTATCTGTTGAAAATTTTTACTAGGCAGGAAAGTAATTTTTTGACAAGATGAAAACTCCCCCCCCCATTTGTGTTACTTTTTTTTTCCCATCATATGCTGTATTCAGCAACCAATATTTTCAGTGAAGTTATTTCCAAATCAGTTCCTTGTGGTCTTTGTGGGGCTCATTCTTTCAGCTCTCTTGGTCTCCCACTCATGGCTGAGGGTCAAGGGACAACGGAGTCTTCAGCACTTCTTCAGGAGGTGTTTACCCCTGGGCAAAAAAGTGTTGTTTAGAAGCAACAGGGAGCCCAGCATAAAAAGACTTAATATTTAAAACAACTGGGTTGTACTGACTGGAAGATCTGGTGATGCCTTCTGCTCCCCAGGGACCATGTGAGAGATCTGGAGCCATGTCCATCTCTGTGTAGTAGTCCACTGAGGAGAAACCAGGATGTCTCTTCAGGCCCTGCAGGCATGGGAACAGCAACTTTTGTGCATCCCAAAACCTGCTGTGGGTTATGCTCCAGGCACCACGGTGGGTTTGGCTTGGCTCCCTCAGTACCAGCCTAGGAAGGCTGTTCCAGCTGTGCTCTGACTCCTGGTCCTCCCAGCCTTTGCAGAGACTTGGAGGAGGAGGAAGGAAAACCATTAGCTTATACCTATGAACTGTTCCCTTCACATTCAGTTTTTTTAGACAGACAGCAAATCAGTTGTTTTAGTATTAAGAATTAACAGTATTATGAAAAGCTATTCAGACAAAATAAAGCATCTGGAATAAAAACTTCTGCAAAGGATACCGTTTGCATGCTTTCCACAAAGTTCGTACTTAGCCGCAGGACCTGGCTGGCATCGCCTCCAGCAGCGACCACCCCAGGTAGATGCCTGGAGCAAGAGCTACCTGACTGACAGGAGCGACCAGGAGAGCTGGAGAGGGTGCTGTGACTGCCGGCGCTGGCTGGCCATGGCACCCGCCCGGCACGCTGAGCTGAGCCAAGCCACTGGCCGAGGCGGTGACAGGCACCGGCATGGTGGCAGGTGACATTGACGTGCGTGTCTGACCTGAGTGGCAGCTGCCCACTGAAGGCTTTGGCCAAGCAGGGAGCCCACAAGAACAAAGCTGGTGACTGAAATGAGCCAGTGCCCTGGGGTAAGCAGCGTGCTCTGAAATAGTCCCTGCTCATTTTTATAGATTAACTATTTTCACTGAGTTTGAAGAGGTCACTTACTTTTCTTTTTTGTTGTTGTTGCTGTTTTTTCATATTTTAGACAAAAGATCTGCAAGGGAAAGTAGCCTGTGTGCAACACTCTTGGTACGCACCCAGTCCACCCTGTACATCAGCAGGCCCCTGGCACACACGAGTGACTGGGGTGAGCGCTCGACATGACTAATGGAAGGAGAAAACACATGTGTCCAACTGGAACAAAACCCTGAGGTCCCTGATGGAGGCAACTTGCTCATGCGGCGGCTGCGGCATCTGATTGATTCCCCCGCCTGACCTGAGTCACGGGGAGACAACCAAGGGTTACCTTGGCTAAGTGACGTGACCCGCTCTAGAGGGATGCGACTGGGGTGACCTAGCTGAGAGGCTGCTTGCGTGAATAATTTGATCCTGTCAGCCCTGCTGAGCTGGTCACTGACATCATCTGAGAGACAAAAAGAAAACCCAGAACCATTTTTTGTATCCAAAGAAAGAACCAGGACAAGTTCAGTGGCCAGTATGGGATATTTCTGAATACATTGACAACATAATTTTATTACTCTATTTTTACTACTTATTCATGATATCACTAGAACCACCCGGAATTCACCCAAAAGTTCTAAAAGTACCAAAAGTGCTGAACTATTCACTCTAGTGTACTCTGACTTCATGAACCAGCCTCATCTGAGAGGAATGGAAGGGTCAGAATATGTTTGCTGTAGTGCAGAGTGAAAGTAGTAAACACAAGAACAAGTGGCATATGCCAGAGAAAAGTTGACAAAACATCATGTTGTCAAATTTATGAATGTTCTTGGGAGGACTCTGGATAACAGGGAGTCTTACCTGGTCTATGTTTCTTAAAAAATGTATTAGGCAAGGTCCCTCTACAAACATCCCTCATAAAACCTGTAAAGGAAAAACTGGGTCAAGCACGTTATAGATTCACAACCAGCTCAAGGTAGGGAGTATGGGGCTGTTTTCACAGTACAAGGAGATTACTGAAGATGTCTCCCCTTCTTCTCATTGCCCTGTACTACCCATCATATTCATAAGGGACATGAGGAAGGACATGAGTAGGGGAATTTCCAAGACTGCAGATGATACAGAATTACCTAGGATGGTGACTGCGATTAAGTGAAGAGTGACAGAAAGGTCTCTTGAGTAAGTGGTTTGAAAAATGGCATAGGAAATGTGATGTCAACTGGAAAGAAACGATAACATGGGAAAGTAATCCTTACACTATATGCTTACTGGCACTAATGGTGGACTAGCTATTAACACTCACAATGCAGATTTGGAGTTACTCTGAATAGTTATCTGAAATGGTTATCTGAAAATACAGGAGAGGTACATGGATACATCTGCATTGCTTTCTCCGTGACCTGGACTAGTGTACTTCAGTCTGCCTCAGCCCCAATTATGGGTCATGGGCTCTGTACCAGTGCCTGGGAACAGGGTGGTGAGCTCCAGTTTGCACACTCTGCTCTAGCTGGGGAGAGAGGTGTACAAGTTACTGCTCAGGTGTTTGGCTTTTTTTTTTTTTTCCACTCAAGATGATGAACCAACTCAGTCTATTGCGGGAGAGGATATTGAGAACAGTGGATCAGACTGCACATCTCTGATGTGCTCCCTTGCTTCTCTCTGTCTCTCCACTTTCAGTAGGGATTTTATCAGCTGTCCTGCTTCTGCGCTATTCACTGGTGAGGGCCCACTACACCCCTCTTCTGCACCAATCTGTGGAGAATATAAGCTATCTCATCCTTCCAGTGCTGAGACCTGATCTCTTCAGCCTGAGCAGTCACCCCATATATTTTAGTTCTACAAGTTCTTGGCTTGATCTTTGATGTGTTATTGTGCTGGTTTCAGCCGGGAAAGAGTTAATTTTCTTTCTAGTGATTGCTGTGAAAGGAATGTCAACAATACATATTGTTTTAGTTGTTGCTAGGTGATGTTTATGCTTTTCAAGAACTCTTTTCAGCTTCCCGTAGAAGCTGAGAAGGAATATAGACAGAACAAAACAAGGGAATGGCCAACGGTATATTCCGTACCATAGACATCATGCTCAGTATGAAAATGGGGGTTGGCTGGGAGGGGGGTCCACGATCACTGCTCAGGATGGTGCCAATTCACTGAGTGGGGAGAGTGACTTGTGTCATTATTATTATTATTATTGTTATTATTATTGTTATTTTTCTTTTCTGTTATTGTTATTTTTCTTTTCTGTTATTGTTCTATTAAACTTCCTTTATCTTAATCCATGAGTTTTTTTCCTTTTCACTTTCTCCCTCTTCTCCCTACCCTTCCGGGGGGTAGGGGAAGCAAGTGAGCAGTTGTGTGGTCCTAGTTGCCAGTTGGGGTTAAACCATGACAGTTATGAAGGAAGAAGCCTTCCAAAAAAGGGAGGTATCCGGCATGAGAAACATGTTTTGTCTGTAACACTGCACACTGAATGACACTTAGTTTTGAGAAGCAGAGCCAAGACGAGATATAGTTTGAGCGTCAGAAAGAAGGACCAAAAATTAATTAAGAAATTGCTTTGCTTCCTCCTGCTGCTCTGATGTCTTCTGCTGACTTCCACTCCATTCTCTTCAGCATCCAGAGCCTCAGAGGAATCACAATGGCTAAGACACAGCTAACTTACACCAAGACAACAATGACCTGAAAGTGCTACTACCTTCCTCAGCAACAGATGTCCTCCCTGTCCATCAGTCTTGTATTTTGAAAGACCTGTGGTCTTACAATAAAGCTAAATTCCAATTTACACAATGTTTTCACTCCCCAAAATCCCAAGACACTGCAATCTTGCCTTTATGGATACCTTTGCACCTGCTAAAATTGTTCAGATTTGCCCATCGTTTCTTACAATCCCATGTGCCCCATGGAACAGGTTCTTCAAAAGGCAAAGAAAAGCCCAGGGTCAGGGACCATCTTGCCTTTTATCAAAACCTTTCTTTTATGTGGGGGCCTCGTATACACCTCACGAACAGTGACAAATGAAACATCCCATCTTACAGTTTGGCTTTTATTTTCACTTAATTTACTTGTGATCCTACATCTTCTCTTTTATTTCTGGTCCTTATTTCTTGTGGAGCATCCTGAGTACACCAGTTTTGTCAGTATGGCCTGCTCACGTGTCTCACACTCTGCCCTAAATAATCTCATGTTCACACCCTGTTTCTTGTGGTACCAACAAAAAACCTCTCCATCCTTCCTTTGAGAAGTTATTTGTGGTTTTCCACCTTCCTCTTAAGAACTAAAGAAAAAAAGAAGAAAAAAAATACAAATTCTCGTTATGACATTCTCTTATTCCAACAGTTCCTCACTGTGTACCTCATTTGTTGTCTTTCTAATGTATCCCTCCAGAAGGATTATGCTTCTTCACCAAAGTTTTGTCCTGTCAGTTCTCTACTGTTTGTACAGTTATCATTAAATGCTCCTGTCATATCTTAACCTTGCTGGTGTTTTCTCTTCATCTTTCCCAGCAATATGTAACCTGCTTTCGCTTGAGTACATGGTCATTAGCATACACAGCACGGCTGTTGCTGTTGTTATTCTCATTATTACCATAATGGCGAGGTCCAGAAGAGAGAAGCAGCTTCAGGCACTGTACAAACACAGACAATCCCTGACACAAAGCGTTGTTCAAAATAATTCTGAAATCATTCCTGTGAGTATCCTACTCTCCCTTTAAAATATTCATTTTTCCCCATCGGAAAGCTACTACCAAATGCGATGTGTTCAGCCCTCCAGTTTTTTGACAGAGTTGACTATTTTGCATTAGCTCTTCCTCACCATCTCACTTTCAGCTAGTTTTAGTGACCACTTTGAAGCTACAGCAGGTGAATCCCCACAAGACTTCACTTGCCGGAGGTTTCCTATGTGCTTTGGGGAATCCAGCCATGTATGAAGTGCTGCAATATCAACATACGGGTCCCCAGCTTTTTGAGAAACCTAGCCCTCATTTCATAGTTGTGCAGTCATCTGTCCCCCTTGTCCACCCCCTGCGCAAAAAAATAGCCCTTCTGGATTGGCTTTTGTTTTATCCACATTTTGGTCTTGAGATCAGATCTTCGCCTTGGAAATGTGTTTGCTCCCAGCCCGCAGCACCACTGGCCGGTGCTGCGCAATAAATCAGCACGTTGAAGTCATGCACTCGTTTGGCTCGATCCACGGTCAGCAGAGGGACGTAGCGCTGAGCCCCAGGGAGCAGGATGTAGTTTGCATTTTGACAAAGTGCCAGCACTCATCTGCATAGGAGATCAAAGGCAGTGGCTGAAACATAGAAACAGCTTGTAAACAATCAGGCTGTGCTCATTAATACTGATTGATTACATTGTTTTCTTTCTGCTTAATTCATTTGGGAGATTGTCTATATTGAGCCATCCTATAGAAGCGTGGATGCACCACTGGCATAGAGGAACATGCTTTTGAGCCTTCGATGGTAATATAACACCCAGGGCAGATGTGAAATCAGCATCAACAGGTCTATAGTGTAAGAAATAAAACATGAAATATGGATGGAGCATGATTTCTAAGCTTGGGGGTTAAAGGGCAGAAGTGCAGATGAGAGGCCTCTAGCTCTGAGAGAGATGGGCACCAGACCAGGATCTCCTGGTCCTTCTGTCAGCAGCAGTTTGGTACCTCCATGCCTCTCCACATCCTGACTCCATCCTCCCTCTGCAACACATTAACCGCCTACAGAGCAGGCCAAGGAAGTCTTTAGTCTTTACATTGTAGGAGCAGGAGGAGAAAAGGCACTGAGCTACAGACTACCCAGGGTGGAAGCAGAACACCGTCCCATCCTAACAGGAGGGCTGGAGAGCTGTATGGACAGCACGCAACAAGGAGTGCTTGTGAGACTGGTGAGTTTAGATCGGATATTAGGAAAAATTTCTTCACTGAAAGGGTTGTCAAGCATTGGAACAGGCTGCCCAGGGAAGTGGTTGAGTCACCATCCCTGCAGGTATTTAACAGACTTGCAGACATGGGGCTCAGGGACATGGTTTAGCGATGGACTTGGCAGTATTAGGTTTATGGTTGGACTTGGTAACCTTAAGAGTCTTTTCCAACATAAATGGTTCTATGATTCTATGATTCTATGATAGTGGACATTCAGGAAGGTCCCCAGCCTGTTCTGCCACCTGGTAGCTCTTCTGGGAGGTTACTGCAGTAATGATGTTCGGGTTTATTGTCTTGCATTATAATATTTCTTTGACTGGGGGTGGAAGAAAGGGCAGGACACCAGGGTGGGGAAACCTTAGGATGTGGAGTTTCCAGAACCTGGGCTCTGTCCCTGGTTGAAGAGGTATTCTCTGGCCAAGATGCTGCTTTTCACATCTGTAGAATGGCGATAATATTCCCAGCTGGTAGTGGAAGGCTTAATTGATTAATATGTGGAAGACACTATATTAATGCAATGTTATCATCCCTGGAAAATAAAGAAAGGCTAAAAATAATGTAGTACATTTTGACAGAGCTTTTGTTATTTTCTTTTTCTGTTCAGTTCCTTTGAGTCTGTCTTTTTCCTTGTTGGGAAATCCTAATTAACTTTTTCATTTTCATTTCGTTACCGGGTCCGGGTTTTGGTACTCAGTAGGCAGCCACTAATCATTCAGTCCCCAAATGAGATGAAGGCTTGTTGGTGTGAGGAGCACCACAGGTATAGAAGGAAGAGACCCTGGCCTCAGTAGTCTGGGTGGAGGCAGCGGAGGGGGCTGACCTGCCTATAGTCAGACTGAATACAGGTCGACAGAGTCCAGTTCCCTGTCGCCTCTTACAATGCATATGCCTGTCTGGTGGAGAAGAGGTACAAATGTAGATGCAGACACACTCTCACTTGGGACCTGGCATGGAAACAGCTGAAAGATCCCAGTCGAAAGCTATCTGTACTGTAATTAGAACAAGGGTTGTCTGGGAAATGAACCCTTCGTGACTGTGGCAAGACAGAGCTCTAGGATCCCCACCATAAAGAAAGGCACAGGCTTTCAAAGATAGTTTTCCAAGCTTTTTATTACTATCAATTCGGACCAAAGTTCTCAAAATGTTTTGGCTTTCCATTGAAGCAACCCTGGGGTTGAAAAAGTGTGCTGAGCTCTGTGCCCCCAGACCTCCGGATGCCCACCTCCAGGCGTTCCCATTAGTGTGGCTGATGGAGGGGATCTATGGAAGCAGGGAAGGAGTGGACTGAGGAAATTTGACCTCCAGGTGCTCCTCCATGAAACACAAGAACAACCAGCTGTAGGAGGTCAACACAAAACATCAAGCTCTGTACCCTGCTTCCAACAGTGCTGACATTTGGTGTTCATAAGAGGGTATAGACAGGGCAAATACAGAGGTATACTTGCCCAATGCATTAATTTTATATAAAATGTTTCTGAAGGTCTGTGTATAAAAGGCTGCCGTGGGAGAGGAGGTGTTTAGGAAACAGGGCTGGAGGAGGAGATGGAAGGGGAACAGGAACAGGAAAATAAGGAACACAAGGATGAGAAGGAACAGAAACAGGAACAGGAGGAGCAGGAGGAATACCTCCTCCTGCCAGCTTGATTTCCATGTCCCTTCTCCCCAGACAGGCTGCAGGTATGGGGCAGCCTAGCACCTTGCTACCACTGCTTGTGTCTCTAACAGGCTCAAACTTAAGGTAACGGGCTTGAAATTTAGGAGGCTGAACATGTGGCTTGGCTCCCCTCCTCTAGCTGGGGAGGCAAGTCCAGCATGATGGGGTGGAGATGTCCATTAAGTCTAAATGAACAAGGATAGAGCAGAAGCTCAAGCACTGTACACTATTCATCAGCATTAGCACTTCCCGTGTCATGGCTCTGACGTATTCCCAAGGGGCAGCATGCGGGAGGGAAAGAGAATTTAGCAGAACGGACAGGCATGGCCCCTGCCTATTGACTGTGAAGATGTAGCCCTGGGGGCTCCCGGGAGCATAAAGATGGTAAAACTCAGAAGACAGTCTTTATTGTAGCATTTGAGACAACCTCTCCCAAATCTATTACAGCAAGTGCCTCCTGACTTCGCAGTGCTAAACAGAGCTTTGGGCAAGACCTGAGATAAAGGAGGTTCGGGGGTGTGAGGTTCCTTCTCTTCATTTTCTTCTCAACGTTGCAAAATGACAGTGTCGGTAATGAAAGCTGTTAGTGCTTGCGTGAATGACTTGACTGTCTTCATCAGACAGACAACAACACAAAAGTTTTAACAATACCATTAATAATTATACGTGGGCTGACTTATATGGGAGCCTCCCACCTCGCATGCTCTCTGCCGGAGGAGCTATGTGGAGCAGGATTGTCTGCGTATGAATTAATCATGGTGTGAATCTCTGTGGCTGAGCTTTGTTCTGCATGCGGTAGCGCACACTAGCTGCATATTGAAAGGCTAAAAACTTTGCTCCCTCCCCTCCAAACTCCTGCAACTCGCTTGGCGATAGGGGAGAATATTAATGCAGCGCTCAGCTGTCACCTGGCATTCCTGACACATCTGAGGGCTCGTACCGCAGTACAGAGCTCCTCGGGGAGCGGATGGATGAATGGCTAGATAAAAACGATCGGGGAATCTGTAATTCACATGTTTGTTCATGATTTGAAGCAGGGTTCTCATTTTTCTCACTTTGTTCTCTGCTAGACATTTGTAAAGATGATGAATTCTTTCTGAAAACGAGACCTGCTTTGACGTTTCTGAAAGCTCCCTCTTTCAGAGCTTGTTCTGTTTCTTGGCTGTTACAGGCACCACAACTATGGTACAAGCAAACAAAACCCCACAGATCTATACATGTTTCCGGTGACCTGAGCTTTAAGCCTAAAAACCCTTTGGATTGGATATAAACGCTTTTGACTTAGCCCAAAATTCACTTCTGCAAGAACAACAGAAAATGAAGTGACTGTCCAAGCCCAGGTGCATCTTATAGTGATGATATAAACTGGTTTCTAGCACTCGTCTGACTCTAATAACCACTGAAGCTCACACTGAAGCTGAGTGTGGTCTACGTGAATCAGATGGCGTATTTCTCAGACCCTAACTCTGCGATGGCAAACAGCAGTGCTCTGCTCAATGCCTTTAGCTGTGTAACACCCAGTACCGTGTTAGACAAACTGAGCAGGAGAACAGTTGTTCCAGCCCAGGTCAGTCCTCCAGGCTCTCAGAATTTGGCTTGACTCTGATTTTTTCTCAAGGGTAACCAGCTATACCGCTCGGCTGTTCCACAGCATAAATCCAGTAACAGAGTGGAGGACACCTCTGCAATTGCAGCGTCTGTTTCGAATAGCAGTAATTATCCTGGTGGGTTTTGCTTTTTCTGCTTGTGTGTTTTATTTGTTGTTTATCTGGGTTTTGCTTTGTGTTCTAATTACTTTCTGTTAGTATAGCTAAGGATTTCCATTGGGTAGTATGTTGCAGTGGATGATCACTATGTATGTTATAAATGCCAACAGCTGGATTTCTGGGATTGTTGGTTTGTGTTATTTCATGTATAACTGCTGTTTCCCAGGTTTGATAGAGAAATAGTAGGGGCAGTCCTGCTGCGAAGCTTGTGAGCTGTCAGAGTTCAGGGATAAATAGGTGCATTAAGCATGCGGCTCTGCATTACAGCAATAGCCCTGTGTACTGAAGAGCACATTACTTTTACTCTCATTATTTGCACTACAGGTGGTTTCTTAGAGTGATAGACAGATACTCTTTGAGCTATTGCCCTCAAAACAGAGCCTAGCTTTCTGAAACTGGAGTGTGGACTGTTTTCTGGAATGTGGTTTTCACCCTTTATCCTCAGAGCTAGTCATAAAGCCTGTGGCAATGTTTCCTTTGACATTGATAGGTGCAGGATCAAACCAAGAAGCAACATGAAGAAAAACAGAAAAAAAAAAGAAAAGAAAAATATGTTTAGCCCACCTTTTGCAGAGTAGAGCCTTCTAGCGCACCTCCCTCCCAATAGCCTGGGTGTTTTAAGAGAGGGGTGAACTGAAGTAGAACTGAGTCAATTGAAGGGAAGTGAACGTGGGTTTTACCAGCCTCCGGCAGTGGAAGCAACAGGATCTGCATATTTATTGATTACAGTGTGCTCTACATCCTGGGAGGGGGTATTCAGAGCTAATGGTGGGTGTATTTGTTATGTCTGGTTCAGAAATCAGAATGAATAAATGATAAGCAGTGGAATGCAATTGGACTGCTAACAAGTTATTTTGACTTGCTTAGATGTGAGAGAAGGAGAGAGGGAGGGAGCCAAGCTGGGCTGTGAGCTCTGTACTGGTACAGAGGGGCTGAGGACTCAGTGAAGAGCATACTGGACCTTGTCACCGGACCTGGTAGTGGGTCACTTAACGGCTGGCTGAATAGATATCCTTGCAAGTCATGCATATAGTCTCAATTCTTCAGAGAGCACTGATGCACCTGGGGATTGGCCTGGTGAGGATGTGGAGCTGAGTGGCCCCCACGCATGTCCAGTCATGGTGGCCTCACACCATCCTCAGTTATCCCTGATTAACACAAGTTGTGCATCAAAGTAAGAGGGCAACAAAGGGAAAGGGAGACCCTTGCCTTTTAGAAATTATCTAGACCACCCCAGCTTAGCTATCCTGAGTTCACCATTTCCTTGTAAATATATTTGTCTGTGTTGTTACTGAGGGTGCTTCTAGAGCCATCCTCAAGATAGTGCTTGGTAGAAAGTAAGTCTGCAGGCATGGTTTCGGTGGAGCCTGAAGGCAGGTGTTGTGTGCCCAAAGAGCCCCTCAGACCTGATGACATCCTACATGGCACAGTCATGTCTTGCTGGTGGCTCCTCTTGCAAACATCCACGGTGGTCTTTCCAGTGCTTCTTGGTGGTCACCAACCTTGCTAAGCAGAAAAGTGCAGTAGCTTGGCCACTGCTCAAGTGTGGGTGAATGAACACCTGGAGAGTCCATCATCGTATCAGCGATGACTTCCCACTGAGCTTTAGCCTCAGAAAGAAAGCTGAAAATCTTTACCCTTACCTTCTTCCATCCCTCTAGTGTGGGCTTCTTTGGCATGTCTCTTCCCTACCTGAACACCAGACCAAGATTTGTTGGACATTTTACTGACTTCATGTTCCGTGTAGACTTCCTTCAGCATTATTATTTGTCAGTGTAATGAATAAGTAAGACTCTGGACCCATGGGAATCCTTGGTAATTAATTTTACTAGTTTTTGTTTGTTTTGTTTTGGCATCTTTTCCCCAGGAAAAGAAATTGTAAATCATCTGTCAATACAGCAAAGTTGGAAAGGGGCTCCAATTTTTTTTTTTTTTTCTAGTTTGCCTAACATGAAGCAAAAAAGTCCTTCCATTTGGATCACAGACATAATGTCTAGTCTTTCATTCTGCTGTGGAAGACTTTGCTTGGGGAATACAAAATATTATGTACCTACTGCTTGTGATAAATTTAATCCTCTCCCCAGCAGCAACATTAGGAGCCTAATTTGGATTTACAACAAAGCCTAGATAGCAATTATTTCACTGCAGCAGCGTAAACAGCTCCTCATGTGAACGAGAATCAGGCCCAGTGTGTCCCCACAGATATCAGAGGACATTTGTGAGAACTAAGAATTTTATTCACTTACATCTTCATTTTCTTAAGGGTGTGTGGTGGTGTTCTTCTCACATCTGAAGTTGGAAGGAAGACCTCCAAAACACTTTGAGCCCAAATCAGTGACTGGGAAGGTGAGTCAAGGTTTCTAGAGTCCTAAGACTCTTTTCAGGGCATAGGTGGTGGTGACTTTTCTCCATGTCTACTGAGGGTAGACTGGAAGAAAGTGGTCCTGTTGTATCAGGGGATACTTAAGCCAGACATAGACTATACAGGGGCATGAGAATTCATTGAAAGAGGAGGTCCCAGGGCACTTCAATGGAGCTGGCAGGACAAAGTTCTCATGGGGTGGTCCAGATGACAGACTGGATTTCCCCTCAGAGCAGAGGGAAGGAGTAAACCATTTCTTGGAGTCTCCTGGAGCCTGACATTTCCATTTTTCCGAGACTGTGTTTCTTAGATAACTACTGTAGCATTCTTCCTACCCTCAACAAATCTTCCTTCCCCCAGATCTGATCTGGTGTCCTTCACTCTCTGCAGGTCTCAGTGGTCTCCAGGCACAACCTGGGCTGTGCAAGGCTAGGCTTCTGATCCTCCAACCGTCTCACAGGGGCCTTGGGACCTTCAGTCCTGTTGCCATGAATCCGATCTCCTCTCTCCTCTCCTCTCCTTCATACAAGAAAGACTCTTACTCCAGAGAATAGAGACCATCGCTCAGGGGACAGGCCCAGGACTGCCTGAAAATGCCTGAACGAGAAACAGTCTTGCTGTAGGCTGGGACTCAGTGTATCTCAGCTTAGCAAACAGGCAAGGACATCCAGTCCCATAAAGATGTCCTGTGTGGTGGTTTTGTTATGCAAGAGTAGGATCCTGAGATAATATTTAATGATGAGATCTCAAATATCTTAAGAACACAAAATTTTGTTCAGCAGTCCCAGAAACCTAATCTGGAGGTGCTCCAAACGCACTGGATGCATCTTACCTTCCGACAGGATCCCTGCCCCACACCCAGCTGCCTTTAGTGGATCCCTGAGACAAGATCTGTGGGGAAATTGCGGCTTCCAGGAGAAAATAAACTTTTTTGAATTATACAGTGACATCTCCATGTGATGTGCCAGCTTCTTTCTAAATATGTGGAAAATCCCTGTCGTGGTTTGGGCCGGATTGGCCCAATCAGGTGGAACAACAGATGCTCTCCCCCACCTCTCTTTTCAAAGGGAGGAGGGATAGAGAGAAAAAAGACTTACGAGTTTAAAAGGAAGTAAACTGGTTTAATGAAATATTAATAATAAAATAAAAAGAAAAAAGAGAATAATGAAATATATACAAAACCGTATCAAGCTCCCAGGATGACAATCACGTCACCAGCAGGCACTGGGGAAGTCCCAGACTGGATTCAGTGATGGATGGGAACTGGATTCCAGATCTGGATTCAGGATCGGATCAAAGGCAGACGAACAGACAGAGTCCTCCCAGGACGCCGGCCGTTGAAGAAAGAGGGTTGACCCTTTGATCTCTCAGCTTTTATACTGAGCATGAGGCAGATGGGATGGAATACCCTGTTGGTCAGTTTGGGGTCACCTGTCCTGTCCGCTCCTCCCCACAGCTGTGACCCCTCTACGCTTTTCCGCTTCCAACCGTCCAACAGGACAAGTAACAAAGTTGGCTGGCCGTGGGTGTTATAGCAATAAGTATAAGCAAGAACCTCTCTGCATCCCATTCCTTGGCATCAGCCATAAACATGGGTCTGATCACTCTGAGAGTGAACAGTTTTCTGCACAACATGCTGGTAATTCCAGCAGTTAGAAGAGGCCTAGCTAACAAGTAAAGTTATTGAACAAGATTGGTCTTGTTTTACCTCAAACCAGGGCAATCCCACAGGCCAGCATGCTTGAAAACCGAGTTGTGACCAAAAGCAGCATAGAAAACCTGGACCACGTGTATGGGCTGCCAACAGCCTGCACCAGGACACCACCTGAGCTGACAGTTCGAATCACTTGCAGATCAGCCTTCGCAGCCTGTCAAACCGGCCATGAGCACCTCCTGCCTCCTAGGTAGGAGAGGTAGAATGCGTGTGGACCTCCAGGCTACGTTTAGGCAGGAGTGGAGACTTCCTCACAACCGGTTGTTGCTGCTGTTTGCGACAAGGCCCTCAGCTAGATGTCCAAGTGCTACAAAGGCTCTGCCCCGTCCTTACGTATCACCTCTGACGTGGGGAAGCTCCCTGCCCCACCGGTGAAAAACCAGCTTGCGCTTTGTTAGCTCCCTGATCCCACCTATGGCAGGCTCCAGTGACTGCGGTGGTACCCCTGCCTGCTCGTCCGAGCTCAAGGAGTCATACAGTTGAGTGAGAGCCATGGATTTTTGTTTCTTCTCTGCATTACGTTTCTAGCTTGTTTGGCTGCAGGCAACGGTTTGACACAAAAACCCTAAGGAAAAGGAGAAGATACCAACATGTGTTCTGTCTTTCAAACTCCTGTTTTTCAGCTAATTGAACTTTGGAGAGCTAACTTCTGGGTTTTCAGCTCCTGAGAGTAATAACTTCATGAAAAATCTTTGTGGCTTCTTTGTCAGCCAATGTCCTTCAGTAGAGCTCCCTCCAAGATAGAGTAATGAAAGGCAACGCCGAGGGACAGCCTGACTCTGAGCCCCAAAGCGTCCTGGAAGCCACCTTTCTCATTGAGGAAAGGTCTTGGGAGAAAGGGATTTCATGCAGCAAGCAGAGATACCCAGATAAGGCACTAGAAGGTCAACATGGGTTTGGTGCTAAGTTGCAGACCCGCAGAAGGCGGCAGACCTCTGCACGTGTCAGCAGTTAAATAAGGGCTGATGGTTTTACCTGCCATCACCATCAGACTTTTTTACTTGCAGCCTTTCTCTCTCGTTCTCTCTGGAAAATAAAAAAAAAACCAAACCAGCCCACACCTCCCTCCCTCTGTTATAATTGCTTCATATAGGATATTTTCTGCTTTGACTTTGTACCATTTTTGCCAGTAACTTGCAGAAAGTGAGTCACTCTGAGCAAGCTGGAGACAGGCCAAGGGCAGGCCGGGGAAGGGATGTGAATGCTGTTTTCCCTGCTGTGGCAGATCCCTTGGGCTGTGCCACCGGCGGGTAAGCACTGCTCTTGGCTCTTGCGTGAGGCCATATGGTGGGGAAGTAGGTGGGAAAAGCCTTCCCCATCCAAAGAGAAGTCCTCTTCTGTTTTGTGCGCTCAGGGGGTGGTTCCCGTGCGTCCTGCAGCTTTCCTCTCCTCCAAGAGCAGCCAGAGGGCCAGGGCTTGGCTGCAGGGATGGGAGATAGGAGAAAAACAGTCCTCCCGTTAGAAGTTTGGTTCATCGCTGGGACAAAAGGGGCAGGTGGATGCCTGAAGGCTTGGGTTTATACGGCCACCAGTTTCTGCTGGTTTAACTGCATCAGTCTTGTAGACCAGCAGATATAAACTCCCTGACATCCAGAGCTAAAGGGAGCTGCCGCATTTTGCAGGAGAGACTGGATTTAGTCCTCCAAGGAGATGACAGCAGGCTGCGCGTTTCCGTAGCCCTGCTTTATGGCCAGTCGTCTGCAGCAGGGCACGGGGAGAGATAAGGCAGGGCACTCCGTCTCCTGCTCCGCTGGCAGCGTTTTACCCCCACGGTGCACTGGGTCGCTGGGTGAGCCGGGCAGGATCGAGCCCTGAGCTCGGCACTGCTGTGCTGGGAGGAGCTGGGCTCCGAGGAAGTGCTGGAGGCAAGATTTGTCAGGAGAGGTAATATTTTTTACGGGAGCAATTCACAGAGGTGGATAAAAGGGATAAGCTTTAGAGCACCCGGGTCCTTCTTCGTGTCTGAAATAGCAGCAGCAAGAGACAAGCCGGGGAACTGAAATTCATAACTCTGGACACTAAACATCATGGGGTCTATAGAGATATTGGTTTTATGGCACTTTATAATTCTCATCCTCTCCTCTCAGCTAACAGCTTCTTGTTCCACCAGCAATAAATTACCTGCCGCTCTTGTTTTTTTTCTCCCTCTCTCTTTCCCAGAGGACCGAATGGCTTTTTTACCTCTCCTCATGCTAAAAACATCCCTCCCCCACTTACTGGGTACCAACTACCTTTGCTCACCCAAGGTGTCACCAAGTTAATTAATCAAATTAAACCCTGAGCAGTTGTTCTCAGTTTGTACTTAGTGCTGCAGCTCACACGTCTATCCCAGACCTGAAGACAGGTGTGTGTGCCTGAAAAGCAGCTCGTTTCACACTGAATACGTCAACCGCTTTAATAAAGGGCACTATGCTTAAATTGACTTGGTGCTGCCAAATAAAGCAGGTGTGATTCCTGTGGGTGTGGTGAATTGGCAGTCGCACTGGGAGCTTTTTCTGGCATGCAGAGCTGCTGTATGACGTCTGGGCTCTGGACTTTTGGTAAGGGCAATTCCTCTAATCCCCAGGTGGCTGTGGGTTAGCTCTGCATTGCATGTGCAGAGGGGCTTGTTTCCAAACTTGGGCATTTTGAACCGTAAAATTTAACACTCGCTGCTGGATCCACCCTATTTTTGCTTCAGGGGCTTAGTCAGTGGGCACAGGCAAATGAAACACAGAGCATTCCTCTGCTCTTCCCACTGATGAGCCTGGGAATGGCAGCCCCCAGCCTCTCTGGAATCACAGAATCACCAGGGTTGGAAGGAACCTCTGGAGATCATCGAGTCCAACCCCCCTGCCAGAGCAGGGTCACCTAGAGCAGGTTGCACAGGACGGCGTCCAGGCGGGTTTGGAATGTCTCCAGAGTCGGAGACTCCACCACCTCTCTGGGCAGCCTCTTCCAGTGCTCTGCCGCCCTCAAAGGAAAGAAGTTCCTCCTCATGTTCAGATGGAACTTCTATGTTCAAGTTTGTGCCCGTTACCTCTTGTCCTATCACTGGGCACCACTGCAAAAAAACTAGTCCCATCCTCCTGGCGCCCTCCCTTTAAGTATTTATAAGCATTGATAAGATCCACCTTAATCTTCTCTTCTCCAGATTAAAGACATCTTTCTCTTCTTTAGGCATCTAGAGTTTAAATAGTGTGAATCTGGGCCTCACAGTTACTAAAAACAGGGCTGGCTACGTAGACAAGTGAATGCCAGGGGATTGTTGGAGCCTTTTCCATCAAAGGAACAGTGATGTTTCCCAGCCAGCAGCCCTCCAGCCCAGCCGGGTATCCCAGGATGCCTCCTGCTCCCTGTGAAAATACAGCTTTCACAAGATACTGCAGCAAAACAGGACCTGGCATTTGCAAATGTGATCAAACACCTCAGATACAGCACACCTCTGCGGCTCTTCCAGAAGCCTAATGGGCCGTGGGTGCCGAGCAGCCGCTGCGGTGGGTGGCTCCCTGGGTGGCTCTGTCACAGTTAGTCACCTCGGTACTGAGGCTGGATGAGGTGAGGACCCTGCCAGACCTCTGAGTCCCCTCAGCCCTTGACTCCCTCAGGGGGGAGAGAGGATGGGTGAGGAGAGCAGATAGAAATGAATCATGTTAAACAATGAAAATGAACATTTTGGGGGGCCAAGAGGGGCTGGGCAGCCATACAACTGTTGCTATGTCTCACGATACTGATACGAACCCATGGGCAGCACCCAGTGCATCTCCCAGTACATCCACGACTGTCCTTTCCACGAGGGCTGTGGCCATGAGCTGGCTTCAGCCAAATGAGGGGCTTGGCCCTGGTAATACCTGTTATGCCAAATACGATGAATGTAAGCTGAGGACAAATGGGGGAACGCTGAAAAAGCATTTTTGTGATGTGATTTCTACTTCACATTAAAAGAGTAGAGGTGATTACCCTGTAAGGAAAGACCTCTGGAGGAACAAGCAGTCCCTCCAAGTCAGTCCATTTCTCTTCCCATCCCTCGTGCCCCTTGCTCTGCACGGCTTCTGGTTGTAGCCAGTTCTGGAATACCTTTGCAGAAGTGGTTCAGGGAGATGTCAGCCCCAGCTGGGTGGGGGTGGTTTTGGACAGGCTCATTTGGCTGCCAGGGGATGCCAGTCAGGGGTGGTGGTATTAAGTGTAAATTTGGTGAAAAGATTAAGCCAGAAAATGAGGAAAGAAACAGGACAGCCAGAACTGTTCATTTGAACACTTCTTTTAAGAGATCTGTTTTGATTTTTTCCTTCAAAACAACCTTTTAAGGACAAATTTGGCTTTGTGTGTTTAAAATAAATAAAGAGCAATTAAAGTGAAGAGTCACCATCTCGTTTCATGAAGAGTCACCATCTCATTTCAGTTCAATCAAATATTTCTGCTCACTGAAAATATTTGAGGAAGCCTAAAGTTTCATTTCAGACAACTTAAACATATTTCAACAATTATTATTATTTTGGTTCAGCTACTGAACTGAAAAATGATTTATTTGCACAGCTCTGATTAAGGCAAAGAGAAACTTATTTAAGCACTTTGATTAATTATGCCTCTATTCCCAGCTGAGCAGAAGTGGGAATTCCAAGTCAAAGGAAAGTATTGCTTCTCTTTTCTTCATTAGTTTGGTAAATGGCTTTGAATATGCATGTATTCCCTTCCACTAGGGCAGGGCTTCAGCATGCTGCTAGGAGCTGCTTCATGACATAAGAGTCATTTACTTTTTGTCTGTATCATACCTGCTGTGGCAGGGGCTGAAGTAATTTGATTCCAGGTCTCAGTGGTGTATTAATATTAAACAAAAATAACAGTGTTGCTTTTCCATATTCACCCCATTGTTTTCCATGCTTCTTACTCTCATTCCTAAATGTTTTCTTGGTGATGTACTATCCAGGGGACTGGAAGAAGGGCGGGGGGGGGGGGGGGGGGGTGATAAAAGAAGGGTGCAAATTTGAATACTGATAACATTTCAGCTGAAAATTGCGATGTTTTGGTTAACAACTGATGTGTTCCTACTTGGAAACACACCTTGTGCTTCTGTTCTCTCTGCCATGGTTGCAGGTCCTCTGCTGCACCTTCTTTTTCCATCTGCCAAAGGAACAGCAGAAAATCTTTCGGAGAAGCACAGCACACACGGGCTGGGGAGCCTGGACCAGGGGGAGTCTGTGAGAAAATCAAAGTACAACTCTTCGGAAGCACTAATGCAATGCAACCATAATGGGAAAAAACAGCAACTGCTGCAGAAAGTGATCAGGGGTGGGGGGAGAGAGAAGAGGAATCAAAATACTGAATTCCAGAAATGTGGATGGAAGTGCTCTGCCCAGCTGTTGGCACAGCTGGCCACGCTGCCAGTCGCTCTGCCTGCAGCTACTGGGATTCATCAGAGAAACAAGCGTCCATTTCCTATACATGAGCACTAAGGCTATGCTTGTCTCCTCTGCTTCCTTTAAAACGCATTTCATATGATAAATGGCCAATCAATGCAGCCACGACTTTCTATTTTTTTTTCTCAAAACATTGATCAATAGATGTTGCAGCTGTCTGCTGTCAAAGATTTGATTCACTGTGAATCTTACAAAAGCTGAACCATTCTGAAGTCATTTTTATTCTCCTTAAATTGCATGTGAATTTGCCTTGAAACAGCTGCTCAATGCTGCCCAGGGCTCAACCATTTCTCACGGAGTTTTCTCCAATAAGAAGGAAAAATGTTTTAAAGCCCTGCACAGCTTTCTGGCCCCAATCTCAGCAATATCCCTGTGTGTGCATAATTCCATGGTTTTAGGGACCGGCTCCAGAAGATCAGCCCGTTGTCACGGAGAGCTGCGAGAGAGCAGAGAGTTGTCATGGAGAGCAACACATTATCATGGCTTTTGTTTTCGGCACTGACTAGACAAGACATTTTTGCCTGGCATGAAAGAGCATCACCAGCTCCTTACGCACTTCAGTGCCCCTGGGACCTTGTTGGGAGAGCAAATTCCCTGCTTACTGTCAAGCAGTTTGCTGCTTAAACGCTTATAGGAGCAGGAATGCACAGTTTTCCTTAAGATTGTTGGAAATAGGCATCGATAAGTACTTTGCAAGAGAAATACAGCTTTATTTTCTGGACATGATCGATAGAGGGTGACTACAATAAACCTTAGCTCTCCTCAAAGAAAGATGTGCCACCACTTTGGAAATGCGGTGAAACAAAATGACGGCGGTGGCCATCAGCACATCTTGTGTGAGCAACTCGCAAATCCTCCTGATCCGTCCTTTTCACCTGTCAGCCGAATTACTATTGCAAGGCACCTGGTCAATAAGACGTTTTGTGACACTGAGCACCTTTAAAGCCTTACCTCGCAACGAAGTGCCAAGAAAACAACAGGCTCACAGCGGTTCATTGCATTCCTCGCAGGGCTGTGGCCCCAGACTCCTGTCCTCTCTTCCAGCTAGAAAGAAAGGTGCTGTGTTTGTAGTCGAGGAGCCCAGGAAACAGGGCGCTGGGGATTTAGCTTCTAATATCCCCTGGGAAAAGAGGATCTCTTATTCACACTAAAAAGCTCACCACTGGACCAAATCCCCCTTCCTCCCCGCTCCCTCTGTGCAATCCTGACAGGGAGACACATGAGGAAATCATGATAGGATCAGACGGAGGGAGTGGTTGGGTATAAATAAACATTTTAGATGGTTGAGGGAATGGGCCCTTCTTTTAAGACATAGTCATCCTAGGCATTGTTGAAACGGTATGTTTTAGCAAATCTCTTGTAAATCATGTAGTCTTCAACAACTGCAGTGATGCTCTGACAATCTGTAGCATTTTATACCACTCAAGAGCAGGCTGACCCCCACCTGGGAGATGAACTTCATGTTTCTGCTGGCCTGCTTCGTGTCTCAGACCTGGGAAAGTAAATAGGCTGAAGTGTGAATAGACACATAATTTTGAATTCTGTACTGATCCCTCTGGGCTCTTGTCCTGGTGATGCACAGATGGGCTGACAGTCAATCTCAGGTTCAGTACTGATCTCCGCAGACCTTCATCACCTCGCCAGCTAGATAAATAATTTCAGTTTCTCTGCTGATCCCTTTGGGTAAACAGATATTTTCAGATTCTGGGCCAGTCCCTCTAGCAGGCCAGTAGATAAGCAAACAGAGGGACAATGCAGGTCCTGCTTTGAACTCACATGTCCTTCCAAGTTTGGATTAACAAAAGGCTCCTTGTCTCTCTTTTTCATCCCTCCTGCCTGCCTCTTGCCTGGCTTCTGCTTTGCCATGCAGCCTCAGAAAGGGTGTGCTGTAGCTGAAACCAGTAACGAAACCTCAGGGCTGGACAGAGGTACGTCCTCTGTGCTACCTGACTGTGAGTCAGTGCCACAAACATCTGGAATGAATCAGAAGAGGGACTGTGGGTGGGGGGACTGGACACAGATGCAAGCACGTGGTTTACAAACCCCACTATTGAGCTCCCCAAGCCACAGGATACCCAGCTGTGCTGGAGCAAGCAACAGGACGTGAAGGTGCAGATATCAGCTGACGTTTAGCTGTGGTTGGCATGGTCCCCGTTTGCTAGGTCCACTGTTAAGCTCTATTCTACCAACCAAGACAGTTGCTTTTTCATGCTGTCCCTCCTGCCCATCTAGGATACCCCAGGGGTGCCAGCCACAGCTTTGCCCTCCTCTTGCTTACTATGGCCACCCCTGCAAAGGTGCTGAAGGCTACATCCATACTGATGCTGCTGGGACAGCAGTACTTGTCCTTCTTTGCTGTCACCAAAATCAAACATGGGGCGGTAGAAAGGTAGGAGGTGATGGAGGTCTGGATAACAGGGACAAAGATCCTTGGAAACTATCCTTCTTCCATGGGGGCAGTTAGAAGACAGTGCTGCATTTGTGATGAGGACCAGAAAAGGTTAATTAACAGCCTGCATGAGAGCAGATCCCGCTCTTCACACCCTCCCTTTGCTTTGGTGCTGTTGAGAGACTCCCTGACCTTCCCTCTTGCCCCTGCCTGTCTCCACTGTCCCAGCTCACCTGAATCTACCTCTTTGTCCCCGAGAGCTTGGCTCAGGGCTCCTGGTAGGGCATGTGATGCATCCAGTTCTCCAGGGACTTGGACACTCTGGTTTGGAGCAGAGCCTGCAGGACAGCAGTGCAGCTACAGTTTGGGACTGATGAGTCCCAGCAGACTTGTGGCTTTCAGGTGCCACAATGGCCATCCTGTGCTGAGGATGTGTGGCTCAAGGTCACAGCCATCTTAGAGCCTTGTGGTCATCTTACGTGATCAACACCTCCCTCAGCCCTCTCCGTCTCCTCGGTCTGGACCGCTGGCACTGTGTGGAGCCGGGTCCAGCGCTCATGGCATGTTTCTTTCACAATGATTTTAGCATCTGGTGCAAGTGGTTTGCAAGCGTAGACATGCTTCCTGCTCGTTCCACACTGCTTCCTTGCCAGGGCCTGGCAGAGAACCGAGGCGTCCTGACCCCCAGTCCTTCCCCTCTTTTGCTATTATGCATCGGTGCAGGGAACCGAGGTCTCACAGTCTTCACAAGCCAGCTTTTCCATGAGACAGGAGATGAACCCGTGTATCCTGGCTCCCAGGTCATGCTGCCCATGGTGAGTTCTGTTACTTTTGGATTGCTGCTTACCTGGAGAAATATTGTGTGGTAAGGAGTGGATTTAGGGATAGAAGTAGAGGGGTTTAATGCTACTGCTTTCTGTCAGACACAGAAATCTCAAAAGGCTAGGTTGTGGGTTTTTTCATTCCTTTAAGGCTGGTTGCATGATTTCTGTTTAAAATGTTTTATTGAGATAGCACGTGTACTTCTTTTCTAAGGGAATAAATCTGCATGACATTTTTGTCTAAGACCACTGACAAATGCAGTGCCTCCCAGGAGCTGTCATTTGTTTCTACTGTCCCATTCTTTTCTCATGTATATTTTCATAAAACGTATCTGTTCCCTTTTAAAATAAATGTAATGAAAAACTTTTGGTGAAAAAAACCCCAGATTATTTTGGCCCAGGACTGTGGGACTGTGACCGGTGGAAACTGTAATTTGACCTAATGCTGTTTCCTTTTTTCCTCCTGGGGAATTCCCTGCTATTTTACAAATCTAGACATATATAACAGCATCTCCTTTGGGAAGGAGAATAATAAGCAACATGGAGTCGAAGTACACACTGCTTTCTGGGATATTTCCTGAGATCCTGACTCAGGAGGTCTGGATTCAAGAGCCGTTGCAGCTTGTGGTTTTGGCCAGACCCTTCAAGTTATTTCAGAGCTTTGGACAGGTTTTAGTGTCAGCATATATATATATATATACACACACACACACACATATATATACATATATATGTGTGTATATATATATATATGGCTTCAGTTTGTTTATGGGTCACTCCAAATAAGCATAGAGCTCTCCTAAGCTTCCCTGAGTACTCGTAACCCCAATAATAATGTCAGCCTCCCAACTAGTGAGATTAACTTAACCAGTTATGAATTGCAAAATAAATATATAGAAAAGGTGAGGTCTTTTATGCATCCTCAGGATTTCTGGCATTCAAGGAACTTCCTTTTCATGCCTGATTGCCTAGCCAAAGGCTGGAAACACATTATTTGGTTAACAAAAGTTGAATTAGTTCTGTCATATCTTGACTCTAGGGTCCTTACAAGAGAGTTTAACAATCAGATGAGTTTATTACATGCCAGTGATGCAGTGAAATTCAATTAATTTGTTTGCTGTGCTTCCCAGAATGAGAAATAGATATGCCATAAATGTGAACGATGCCATCACTCTGGTTCTGTGTCAGTAAACAGATGTAATCTGACGATGTTTTGGAGTATCACCATCCTTCCTTGCACACCCCTGAGTCCCCTGATGCTCCAGGGAAGATGGAAGGACACTACACAAACCCACTTTCCCTGGCACAGTGTTGCAGACCCCTGCTTTAGCATTGCAATCACCTATGGCCCTGCTGGGGAAGAAGTCCTCGGCTGGCCTGTTACCTTCCCAACTGCTGCATTTCCATGGACACAGGAGCCAAAGGGGACATCTACAAGGAGTCAGAGAAACTTCCCCATGTAAAAAATGTTCTCCAAAGATGGTAAAAGAATTACTTCAAAGCACTAAGCTTAGGGGAGCACTCAGCCCGATTGACTCCATCTCTTTGTCCTCCAAGGCAGCTTGTCAAGACCCATGGCACTGATCAAAACACCTATGGCTCCTCAAGAACTTTGTCCCCTGGCCTTGATCCAGGCTTTGGGTCTGCTGTGGTTGGATGGAGAGGTGGTCCTTGTCTGTGTTGCCAGATAACCTGCAGGAATGAGTGAGGGAGCACGGGCTGGAAACTCAGGAAATTGCCACGTCCTCGGTTGAGGATTTTGTTGGGCTCAGCAGGATCAGGGCCTGTCTGGCAATATGGGACTGGTGTGTTACTGATGTGAGGAGGCAGGGAGATGGGAAGCTCAAAAGTAAAATTCCAAGGAGGAATCAGGGTGGGCACTGAAATAGTTATACTCCCTCTGCCAAATTCTCCTTGGGAAAAAATATCCAATAATTTTTTTCCCAGAGGAGTAAAAAGCTCTGTCCTTATATTCATCCTGAAGGGGATGACAGAGAAATCCCTAATAGCTTTGAGAATTGGTAGGTCATGACTCAAAGGTATCTGGTAAAATTGAAACAAGTCCATCTTCAGTGCCACACGTGCTGGAGATCAGTCCAAGGTAAATAATCTCTTTCGCTGTTGTTCAAGTCTTTTTGATAAGAGAGAAAGAGGCTCAGCTACAGGGGGGAAAGTAGGAGAGTGGTGGACCAAGTAGCTGAAGGACAAAATGACAGGAATGAGGGGACTTTAGCAGACATTCCCTTCCTACTGTTCATTGCAGGTGGGGACTCAGAGCATCCCAAGGCTGGTCAAACTCATGCAAGGGCTTCAGCACAGTCATCCCAGTCCTGAGCACAGTGCTGGGTAGTAGCTCCAGATGCAACTCAGAGAAGGCATCCACTGAGCCTGTTACCTTTGTGTGTACCATTGAGGTTTATCCTGAAGCAAAAGGTCCCCAAAAGCAAAACCAGCACACCTGATTCATCTGTGGATATATGACTTAGGCACCAGAGGTGCTTCTTGTTAAAAAAGCAACAGGGATAGTTGGCTAAACTTTTGTCCCTGTGTGGATACTGTGAGGTTATGTGATAAAAAGCTTTGCGTCTTCACACCCAAAAGGGGGCACAGGGGAGCAATGGCAGGAGGGGGAGCCCAAGTAATAACCTGTCCTGGCTTCTCGCGGGCCGTTCCCAGGGGCCATCAGCCTATAAAAGGCCCATCTGCACAAGCCCAGCAGAGCACAGAATCCCAAAGGTAGGGGGGAATCCAAATTACAGACTCGAGAAGGCCCCTTCTCGAGGGCTGTCCTGGCAGACCCTCAGCCCCGTGGTTCAGGGGTGATGCCCATCCTTGGGAGTCCGTGGCAGCAACTCTCCAGAGCACCCTTTGGACTGAGCAGGGTTACGAGACACATTATGGGCATTAAACTCCATTTATCGCTACTTTCAGTGAGGAGGGGCTGCTCTCTATTCTGTGTACATGCATGTGCGTGGGAATCTGAGTGCAGCCACTGCAGTCAGAGCACGGGTTGGAGGTCCCGTGTTTCCATGGTGCAGCAACCAGATCGAGTGTGGGTGTGCAAGAGAGTGATCCCTAGTGAAGCTCAAGCCAGACGAGCCAGTGAATAGGTGAGGTGGCCTGGGAGCCCAGCGTGGGTCTGTGTCACTGGGGGTGAGACCATGGGGGGAGCTGGCCACAGGGGGACCAGAGGGTCAACTGCTGGAGAGACTGTGGGGCCCAGGGTTGATTAGGAGACCCGCTTGTGTGTACATGTGTGTGAGGCAACAGGGCAGAGTGAGGATCCAGTACTGGCTCCTGGATGGACTGCAAGTCTAAGCCCAGCTGCTTGGAGCTCCACGTTGTACATATCTGTCCCTCTCTCTGTGTATTATTTCCCATGAACAGACCTTCATCTCCATGAGCTGGAGAGGGTTGAGTCCAGGCAGTTGGTGCTGTTTGTGCTTGCATGGGTGCTGTGTATCTCTGTCTGTGTGGTGAGCCACATATATATTCATATAGGGGTGCTGTACACGTTTGTGTGCCTGCTGGGAGCAGATGCCCAGCCTCACCAACAGCTGGACCTGGGGGTTCAGAGCTGCAGCAGTCTTGCCTCTATCAGCTGCCAGATTAGGCAACTCCTCAGCAGATATACCAAGAAATGAGGTTTCAGGCATCCCTCTTGAAGGGGATGGAAAGACTTCAGGGTGTCAACAGCATCCTCACACTGCTGTCTCATTCCTGGACATCTGGGCTGGTAGGCAGAACAAGCCAGTCCACTAAAAGAAGAGATGTGCTGTGGGAATCCAGGCAGCAGGGAAGGCTGTTGCTTTATCTTCATTTGCAGAGTGAAAAATTGCAGAGGCTTACACAGGATTTCCATAATGTAAGCTCTGTGTGAGGATCCAGATGCTTGCCAGGATGCTCTGTCCTGGGGAAGGCTATCTTACTCCTTGTCCCTAAATCCCAGGCTCTACATGCAGCGCTCTCTCATCCTGGGAAAAGTACAGAGAGAGGGTTTTGGAAGGAATGAAGAAATGTATTATCCTATTCAGGGGCAGCAGTAGGATGTGTGGGTATATTAGTTAAGGAAGATGAGAGGACCAGGTTTTGATCTGTACCATAACCCATGAGAAGCAACCCGAGGAAGAGGGTGCTTTGCAGCACTGTTAATGCAGAGGTGCCAGGTGATCGATCACAAGCTTCTCAAAGAGTACTTTTTAGTCCAAGCTGGTATCCACTTCAGTGTCTTACAGTCACCTCCTCTGAGATTTCAGGTCACTCGTCCCTGTGGATTAGGCTGTTCCCATTGTCCTCCTGTTCTCCTCTCACAGGTACTGGCACAGGAATTTCCTCCAGTTCCCTGGCTTTCCATCACATTTGCTATTTCATCTGACCTTTCCTTCTCTTTCTCTATCCTACACATCACTGACCTTTCTCTGCTGATCAGTGATCCCTCATCTTTGTCCCCGGCCCCTAGGCATAGTCCTTTCTCCACAAAAGTGAGCATACCCACTGCAGTTCACCACCGTCCTCACTTTTTGGATTGTCCTCAACACTTGGTGTCTCCCATCTGCGTTCAGCAGGGCATACACTGATGATTTTCCACATCCTCATCCACAAAAGGGAACCTAGGGCTAGTACCTCTGTACATCAGGGACTTGCCGCTCCACTTTTTTCTCCTGAAATAACAATAAGACTACTGATTCTGGAGGGTTTTTTTCTTTGCTTTTGGAGCAGAGTGTGAGATATGGTGGTTTGAGAAGAGGTGACAAGGAGTTAGGACCTCAGCGCTCTCGTTCTGCTATGCTGTTTTTCACAGAGGAAACAAAGCCGTGACTTATAGCCCAAACCTGCCACAAATACTGTCTTACAGGGAGCTTGACAGGGTGGAGAGGTGGGCTGACAGGAGCCTCACCAAATTCAGCAGAGGCAAATGCAAAGTCCCACACTCACGATGGAATAACCGCAGGTGACAGGACAGGCTGGGACTGACTGGTCAGAAAGCAGCTTTGCAGAAAAATCCCTGCAGGTCCTGGTGGATAACACGATGAACCTGTGACTGCTGTACGCCCTGGCAGCGATGCACGCCAGCCACATCCCAGGCTGTATTCGCATGGGTGCAGCCAGCAGGTGAGGGAAGGGATCCACCCCCTCAACTTGGCACGGGTGAGACCACATCTGGACACTGTGTATAGTTTGGGCTCCCCAGTACAAGACAATCACGGACACACCAGAGCGAGTGGGGCAGAGGCACCCGGCTGGTCAGGGACTGGAGCACAGAGGCTGAGGGAGGTGGGCTTGTTCCTCCTGGAGAAGGGGAGGCAAAGGGGGGACTTTGTTGCTGTCTACCACTGCCTAATGGAAGGTAACAGAGAGGATGGAGCCAGACTCTTCTTGGAGGCGCACAGACACAAGCTGGAACATGGGAAAATCCTACTAGATATGAGGGGAAAAATTTTACCACGATGGCAGGTGAGTAAAGGGATGAGTAGGATCCTCATCCTTGTAGATATTCAAAAGTCATCTGAACAAGGTCCAGAACAACCTGCTCTAAACTGGCCCTACTTTGGGTGGTGGTTGGGCTAGAAACCTCCAGAGGTCTCTTCTAACCTGAATCATTCTGTGTGTTTATGGTTCTTTATGAGACCCTTTCCTGACAGTATCTCCCTTGAGGAGTTCAACCCAGAATTACAGACTGAGAATAGGACCTGTCCTGATGACCATCAGAATTTCTGGTTTCTTCTTCTACCACCCTGTGGAATAGTGTTCACTGTTTGCAACACATGCCTTCTAAGTAATTGTGGCGTAATTGCAGATCTTAAAACGTGTGCCTTCTCTCATGGGTTCCAGATGAGAGGCCAGAAGCTCTGATCTCCAGCCTTTTCCTTCCCCTATGCCAGCTCTGCCTTAAAGCCCATTACAGGTCTCAGAAGGTCTAAGCCCCATTCTCCACCTTGGTTTAGGTACACATTTGCCACTGTTTATTTCCAGGTGAAAGTACCCCACCAAAGGACTGACAGCTGAGCAAAGTTTCCCAAGGTGTTCCGTGGTACCCTTCTGCCTGATGGATCCTCAGAGAAGATCCAGTTGTGTGAACCACTGCTCATGAGTGTGGACTGATCAAAAGACCTCTTCTGCACTCTCGTCTGGGACTGCACCTTCCTATGGTCACTCAAGTACCCCACCTCTGTTTGACCTTTCATCTTTCTGCAGCACCAGGGAGATCTGCTGGGCGTAACACCCCCTGTCTTGCCTACGTCCTCCAGGTTATCCCGCATAGTTCTGGGTACAGACATCTCTTAAAATATTCCCAGACATTTCAAAGTCATATATCAGATCCTAATCTTGTAGAATTGGCCTAAAACTGACTAGCTGTGGGGGCATGTTGTGGATTTGGGGAGGGGGAGTGTTTTTGTTTGTTTTTCACAGACAACCTGTGGAGTCTGTTCTCTTGTCTTGTAGGATTTGAGCCTTCAGAAATCCTGTTTTCAAGCTTTCCTCTTCAGCCACAAAAGGATGGAAGTTTATTTCTGGTTTAAGAAAGTTGAAGGCTCTGTCAGTTCTTAAAAGAAGATTGATAACAAAGCAGCATTGCTTTGAAACTCAGATAATCTACCTGCTGTGCTTTCCAGATTTGGCTATGCGCACTCCATAGCTGCTTAAAGTACTTGAGAGTGTATGAAGATTCCTCTGAGATTTTTTCTCCCAAAGGATGCAAAGAGTGAGAATTATGGAGCTGGGGACAGTGGAGGTCTTGGAGGCCCTGGAGTTTTGTACATCAGGTATAAAGTTCTTTGCAGAATAACTCAAATCTCAAAAATGAAACTGGAAAACTAAAAAAAAAAAAAAAAAAAAAAAG
>VFFE01006343.1:158105-182033 GCA_008921705.1 Burhinus oedicnemus | reverse complement strand
TTTTTTTTTTTTTTTTTTTTTTTTTTTTCAACAATGTATCTAAGAAGGGAATATCTTCTGCTGGCTGAATCCCACTCAGGGATATGGAGGAACCCATCCTGCACATCTCGTTTCTATGGAAACTAATGCACTTTGCAAGGAGAGGGGGGCAAGGGAGGAACAAGGAGAAGCAAAATAAAAACTGGAACAAGTAGCTAAAAAAGTAGGATAATTCTATAGCTTTTGTTGTCATTTGTCTTTGAAGATTTTCATATCTCACTGAGGGCTGTCTCACCCATGACTGTAAGGCAGTCTCCCTAAGTCCTGAGGCAAAGAAGACTTTAATAATACGATGTTGGACTCATGAGGTACTTCGTAGAGACCATTTAGTGCTAATTGTCCTTGCTCCAGTGATTTCAGGAGCACCAGATCGGAGCCTATAATTTCTGACATGCCCACAAGAATAAACATTATTAAAATTCTGAGATGGAGTCTGATACCAAGCGCAACATCGTTTTCCTTGACTCCGTTGGGAACATTTGTGAAGCTGAGTACTTCTGCTCCTGAGAAAGTATGTGAGGGCCTGGCACTGTAAATACACATTTTTGAATTCTCTGCATTTTGTGTAGAAATGTCAGTTTGCAGAGCAACTTTACCATCAAGTCCAAAGAGTCTGATTGGTCAAAACTCTCTTTTCGGTACTTAGCTAAGGTTCTAGACAACGGATTTTTCAATCATTGAGAATGCTATAAGATGCAGGAAAGCTTCCTGAGATGTCCAAAAGGCACACGTAGGTTAGATGCCAATTGCTACATCTGGCCCTTCCAGGCATCCCAAATGCCTCAAGATGCAGATCTACCAGCACCTTTTGGCATTTAAAAAACCTTTGCAAATTTGTTCATAGATCAATTCTGAAAGTGGGACATGGACATCTAATATCCCGTTTCAAAAATCTTACAGTCTCTCCAAGATAAACCAAGCGGCAGAAGAACAAAAACCCCTCACATTCTTCCCACTCCTAGTTAGATGCACACTGCAGCACATCGTGCTTTGCTTACAGGTCCGTGTGATGAAATAAAGCAATCAAATGCAATGTATAATAATGATAGCTGTTTCCAGAACTGTCAGGGCTCTGCGGTGTCCAGGCCAAACACCCCCAAAAGCCTTTATTCAGCTATTTTTTTCCCATACACTGCACAGATTTATTACCTTTATTGACTTTCCAAATGTTTACACTTGGAACATTCATCTGTCAAAGCTGCTTGCTGCATCTGCAATCAATCTCCGTGGTTTCAGTGGCATGGACAGCAATAAGAAAGCCTTGTTTTAAAGATCACCTAAACCTTGCATTAGTCATTGTTGCTAAGTAAGGGAAGCTGGAATAATCTACCCAGAGTGTATGTTCAAAATTGTGTCAGAGAACCCGATTAGTGTAAGTTGTTGTCACAGCACTTCAGCTTTCCTAGATAGACAAGCCTCCCTGCATCTTTGCTCAGGCACAGTAAATTGCTGACACAAAGGACAGATGCAACTTTACTTTCCATTGTGCCCCCAACGAGGCTTGAAACTCTTCGGAAAAGGGAAACTGAGGCTCAGTTTGCTGAGTATTCGCCCAGTTCATCTAACGATCTCATCAGCAGTTTATCCTATGGGACAGTTTCCAGCGTCTTGGCAAATTTCCTCCAGCCTTAAGACCCAAAAAGCAGGCAATTGGCTTTTAGCTGAGAGAAGGCAGGCCTTCCTCTCGCTGCGAGCGCCTTTGGAAATAAACTAGTGTAAGTGTGCATTCAGCTATATTGCAGACTCTGACCTGGATGTAAGGGCCAGCAGTCACCATCCTTCCAACGGGTTCACAAACTGTAAACCCATCCGTAGAAAAATGTGTCCTGGTTTCCTTGTGACACGGTGCACTTAAGCGAAGGCTGCTTGTTTTGTAAAGACTTTGGGCTATTTTTGTTTTTCACTTGACTTCAGCCGGCAATCTCATGCATTTATACATCTCATTCCCCAAGTGCCTGAGCATCTCCCAGCCTCCTACAAATCTCCTCTCAGACATCCTTTCAAGGGGTGGCAGCGTAAGCGACCTCAACTTATGGATGGCCCAGGTTCCGGCCATCAAATTTCCATCAGTGTGACAGGCACTGTGCTTCCTCCTGGCTGTTCCTAGGCCATGACAAGTGCCCAGTCCCAGGTAATGAGCTTGGGTGGATTTTAGGTCTTGCGGTCCCTTCAGACCTGAATCACGGCCCAGCTCTACGGCAGGGCTTGCACCCTTCACATCCAGCTTCTGCAGGCTACCAGGTGACCTTCCAGCATGCTGGACTGTGCACAAGGGCTTTGTGGCAGGGCAAGGAGCTGGACTGATATCCAGTGATGGATGGAAGATGGCCAGCTGCTTTCCATTCCAACAGCAAGATGAGACCCAGGCACTGGCAAGCCAACCCTCTGCATCAGGAGCCTGGCATCACCTTCCCTGCAGCTTGGGAAATGCTGACCTCCCGCTCTGCCCAGCCAGAGGTGTATCATAGCCTGGTTTTGCTGCTGTTTAGGGTTGTAAATTAAGGTAAATTAAAGGTACTTCTCAGGGACTAAACTCACTCAGTTGTGGATATCTTCAATCTGTCCGTGTCCTATCTCATGGTCCGCATGCATCTGTTCTCCATCAACACTCCCACTGACTGCTTTTGTGGCACACTGAGGATAACAGTTTCCATTGATAAAACACCTGCAGTAGCTTTGAGGTTAGCATGTCTTTGCCCATCCACCTACCCATCCACCTGCTCACTTATCGCCCTATGCTGTTGAGCAGGATCTGTTATAACGTATTTGTCACGTATATAAAGGTCCTCAACCACAGCCATCCCACCGGGTGACTGGAAAACAGACAGCATCATTTAAAAAGCAATGACATTACCAAGCAACACTTCCCTCCCCATTGCTTCGCTTGCCAAAGGATTTGTCACTCTGGCTCTTGTTCAGCCGGACCCTGCTTGGGTATTTTTGGAGTGAGGTGCTGTTCCAAGCCCTTTGTCAATATCCAGCAGCCTCGTGCTGCTTCCTTCTCCAAGGAAGATGAGCAGAGAACCGCACTCGCAGCAATGGCATTCCAAGAAAAGGTGGGTGCCAAAGCGGTAAAAATAGCTTTGGAAGAACTCTTCCTGCCCACTCCACTCCACCCAAGCTCTAGTTCATTTTTCACCTTCAGCTTTGCTGCCTTCTGTACGTGGGCCAAGGAAAACTGACTTCATCTAATGCCAAGCTTCTTTCGGGAGAAGAAAGCTCTTTCTTTTTCTGGAAGAAGAAAGTTCCTGCAATGGTTCCGTTGCCCACGGAGCCATGGAAAGAACTGACTTCTCCAACCACCTACCTAATGCCAAGCACCGTAGAAAAAGCATCCAGAATCGTCTACTCAAACCCCAGGCTTAGCCCCCTCTCTGTTATCACTGGACTTTGCAATGGAGACTGGCACCGCTGCTGCTTTTCTCTTGGAGAAAACACCTGCAGCCTGGATTCTGTCTTCCCTGCACGCTGAGCCAGGCACTTGCACGCAGTGAGGGCAGATTCACACTCAGACTGGAAGCTACTGAGTTTGGTGGTACTTCCAGGATCCCGTGAGTGACGTGGTCAGGAGGGAGGGCTCAGCTGTCAGCACCGATGCCGGAGCGCTCTATCAAGGCACAGAAGAGCTGCTCCTTGAGCTCCATGGCTGCATCCTGACCCAGGTGTTTCTGTTGTTTGGCACAGAGACGCTTTTCCTGCCTGTAGCACTGATGCCTGCTGCAGACAGCATGTTGACGCCATGAGAGTTCAGCGGTGGTTGTTTTCTAGAGCTCTAGGAGACCTTTTTATAGAAGACCAACCCAGACTTTCAGCTATTCGATCACTAGACAGTCAGAGCTAAAGCAGAACAGCCCCAAATTTACAAAAACTAGAAATTTAATTCTCTTCCCGCTTCTTCCCCCATCAAAAAAAAATCTGTGAAACTAGCCATCAGGAGATACTATTAATGCCAAGAATGTAATAGGAGACAATCCCACATTAGCTGCTTTTACGGCGAAGGAGAAGGTGTTGAGTTGCAGCAGTGAAAATTTAGCTAGCGGCTTTTTTGAAAGGTTAGAAATACACATCCCCCAGCCTAAGAGCAGCCGCTAGTTGGTGGAAGTCAGGAAATAATTTTGTTTTGGACAGGTTGCTATTTCCTAGGGGGTCTTGTGCCTTCCCAGTAACAAAAAGGTTATGAGCAGTTATTCAATCCTGTCCAGCAATTCTGCTTTTATTAGCATTTCATACTCTACACTGATTTCCAAGTGCAGTCACCGATGTCCTAGGGACTCATACTGCTTAATTGTCTGGCATTATGCTAAAATTCCTATTTGGTCAAACAGGTACCTTACACAAAACCAAAGATCATTTATGTTTCCCGTACCTTCCTAATACTCTCGCTGGTGCTAATGCTTTGAGCAGTTCCAGTCTCTTTGCCCCTCCTCAGCGGGTAACTCTGAGAGGACTAATGGCCCCTCATGACCAGGATAAATACATTTTTCTTCAGTTGCCATTCACAGAATGCTCTCCCTGGCAGGCAGTTTTGAGAGCAGTCATTTGGCCTGAACAAATGAATCTTTGCTTTAGAACCCGTGGGATGTGTTTTCATGGGTACTTTATTTTGCAGTGTAATTAATCCTATTAATGTTAATGGGGCTCATACCTTCAAATCCCTGCATATCCTGCTGCCACTGTCCCCCTGTGTGCCTTACCTGCAATGTGTCTTCAAGTGAAGCAAGGATCAGAAAGAGAAAAAGCAGAGGCCAGAAGCTGAGAAATCAAAGGCATTAAATCTGAGGGATACACCTGCGCAGGGAAGCCCCTGCTCAGATGGGGGCCTCGCTTGCGGTAACCTTGCTGGCAGCCCCAAGGGTTTATTGCCAAATGTGGTTGTGCCCATCAGAGATAGCATTCTTCTAGAAGACGCAAACAAGGCGACAAGGAGATGGACAGCCCTTGACAGAACTCTGTGCCCTGAATCTCTCTCCATAATTTTCACTGTGGATCTTCCCTCACCTTGAGGTCCATGCAATGAGACACCCCTGGCACTATGGCATGATCCTACCAACTTTTGTTGGACTGGCCGTCAACCATGCAACGTGACAGCAGTCCATCATGACAGCAGGACCGGTGCTAGCAGCTGGTGGCTGATGCCTTTGCAACTTTGCCTGAGCCACAGTCCTGGAAAGCAAGATTGACCCCAGTTCCTGCTGCAAGGTAGCTCGGGAAGAGGGGGCATCTCCCAGTGGGAGGCAGATGGGACTTGCAGGGCAGTGCTTACCAGCAGTCACACCACTGTACCCTTAGCCTGTCTTCAAAGGACACCCATATTACACTTCTTGCTGCCCAGAGGAAGAAGCCACATCCTGCAGGTCTCAAAAATGCAGGTTATTTCTGTGCGCTGGTCAGAGCTTCTCTGAGATTCCACTGCAGCCTGGCAAAGCTGAATTGAGCATGCAGAGCTCTACCAGGATGGATCAGCCCTGCTGGGAGGTTTAGTGCAGTCCCCCTCTTCCTTTACCTCCTGGGACCAGCACCAAGCTCTCCCTGCTGTCCCAGAAACTCCTGGTGTGGAGCCGTGCTGCATCCCATAGATCTTGCTTGTGCCTCACCGGTTTTCCCAGTCTTGGTGGCTTCACCAAGAGCTACCAGAGCTGGGGCAGCAGAAAGTGGAAGAGCCCAAAATCAGAGTCCACAGGGCATGCCTAGCACATCAAATGGATTCTCCCTGCTGCTTTTTTCCCCTGCCTGAGTCTCCTAGGCATTGCTGGGATGTCGCTTCAGAGATGGTGTGGTGAAACCAGAGCCCATCATGTCACACAACTAGCTATGCACCCAACACATCCTTGTGTTGCAGTCCTCCCCCTTCTGGTGTTACCGGCACCATGTGGGATTACTAACGATATGTGTGGGGAGGATTTGGGATCTGAGGCTGAGTACTTCCACAAGCAGCTCCACCAGCCCTGCAGAGACAGTGCAGGGCAGCATCAGCAGATGGCCTGAAGTCCCTGTGCATCCGCCTGGACATGAGGCAGAGCTCATCCTGCCTAGGGGCAACAGGAAGCACTAGTCCCCCTGTCCAGACACGACATTTATGATTTCTGTGTCTCACTCTTGTTGTCCAACTCCAACACAAACCAACAGGAACCAGCTGCAGAGAACAGGAGGCCGCAGGCAAGCAAAGATTCACTAACTTGTATACAGACTTATTTCTTATGCTTAATTAAACAAAGAAGTTGTCCTTGATGAATAACAGACATTCAGCTTAGTGGCTGAAACAAAAGACGCACAGAATAATTAAGCTTATCTTGAATTCATTTTGCTCAGTCTCAAATGGAAGGTTTCACTTGGCTTTGGGCTTACTCAACAGCTTTTCAACCCAGCCTATTTCTTCTCTCTTTTTTTTTCCCCCCCCTCACAGACAATTCTAAACTACAAATGCAATTTAGAAATGATCAACATTTGACGCAGTGGAAATGATAGTGTTAAACGAAAATGCTTTCCTGACTTCCAATGGTTTCCCACATTTTCTGCTAAAGTCAATTCATAAATAGATCTTTTTTTCTCCCAAAACTCCATTTTTTTTGTCCAAATTATTGTTTTTTAAAAACAAAACAAAAGCCCCTCTGCCAGCTCACTTGCTTCTAGTTCAGTGGGTGTGCTTTTCGTTATGAGTGTAGGGAATGTCACAACAAGTTTGTTCATTTGAGATTTCTTAAAATAAACATACAAAGAAGGCTGAAAACGGTAAGTAGGCATTTACATTAAAAAACCAGCAAGTTAAATACTGAGAAAAATTAGCTTGCTTAGCAAAAGGACGTGCCTCAGAAAGCCAGTACTGGATTTTTCCAGGGGGAAATATATTGCTATGTGAATAGGAACCCATGTGGGAAAACTTATTTATTTATGCGAACACAAGAGAAAATTGTTTCTCGATTAAAATCTCCCAATTTACATATTCAAATATTCACTAATCTAACATTTTACCTTCAGAAAATTCTTACCAAAGCATCTGAGCAAAACCAGCATTACCAAGCTAGCTGCGCTCTGCATTAACCTCTGCAGAAAATGTTTGTGTAAGACAAACATTGACTTGTTCCAGAGAGAAACCCAACAGCACTCACCAAGAAAGAGCATGCAATAGCTTGAACCCCTGGAGCTTACATGACAATTTTCATCATAGCCTGGAGCAAATCAGGAATAGATTCACCTCCGAAGCTCTCCCCACCAGGCTGCCAGTCCCAGAGGTGGCTTTTGATGTAAACTACTTTCCCTTCTTCCCTCTTTTTTAAGGGGCCAGAAGGAAACCTGCAACTCCTGGAAGGATGTGAGTCATATATCTCCTCCTCTCACCCCACGCCTTGCACCTGGATGACTACCATAGTATCTCCACCTGTATCTCTTACTGTCCCTGATGGTCAGAGAAGCAAGAGAAATGGTCCACCCTCCGGCCAGGAGGGAGCTATAGGTGGGACACCAAGTCAGACGTGCTGACCAACTGTACAGACAGCTCAAGGCTGGGTTTCCAGCACGTGCCTCTGGGTTTTGGTCTGGCAAAAGACAGTTTTGCCTTCTGAGAACCTCTTCTCTTCAAGCTCGTATCTGCTTTTTTTTTGTGCACAGAAAGCACAAGAATAACTCATTTGTTTGGACCTCTGCACCGATCTCTTAGCAGAAGCAGAGCAGGTGCTTCCATGAGAAAGAAGCAGCTCGCTGCCATCAGCACAGGTATTTTACAGAGGGGCTCGCATAAAGAAGTTAATTTGCTACAGTCTTTAAAAAGCAGGCAACTCATCACAGCCAGCCGTGCAGTAAGCACTGGCCAGGGAAGATAAATTTCTTCATTTTTTACAGAGTTAAATCTTGCTAATTAAGACCACATTGCTGCTTGCTAGAGAGAATTTGCATTGATATCTAATATTTCCCACACGTACTTATCAGAAGTGAATGTCTCAGCCTGTCTGAAACACAGGCATTAACTTCCCCTGCTTCCCAAGAGCATCGGTTTTGAGAAACGGACCTCTTATTAGTGCTGTGTGAAGGGCTGTGCCTCTGTGGACCTCTTTTTTGGAGAAATATTTCTGCAGTGTTGTTATTTATAGGCATACCCAGCCAGAGCGGTGCCCCCATCCCCATCTGAGAGTGAGGATTTCATGAGGGTACAGGAAAGGTGAGCAGAAGATGCTGGCCTTGTTTCAAGACACTTAACTAATACGTACATGGGACTGCAGGTCCCCTAGGAGAGTATTAATGGCTGCAAATCAAGAAAGGCTGCAATCCTCTCTTCCAACTAGTCCGCAAGGACAGGAGATGTTTTCCAGTGCAGAGACTTAAAAAGGCTAAGGGTGAGATTGCAACTTCCCTTCTGTACTTGCTGGCTAACATCTCCTCAACCGGTGATTCAGAAGAGCTTTGCATCTGAAGCTTCAATTATGAGGAACCTTTCTTATAATGCCTAGCAGGTGACCCAGTGCAGGAGGAAAGGACTTGGGAAAGTGAAGAAAAGGAAGAAAGGAAAAATGCTCTCACCTAAATGACTCACCGAGATGGATACCCTGATGCTGCCTACCACCCAGGACATGGAGCAAGATGCCCACATGCCATTTTGCAGCTGGGTAGAGGACATATATAAAGAGGGTCTGGGTCCAGGGAGTTGGGAGGTGACCCCACCAGACTGAAGCAGCTGCAGAAACCATGCTTTTGGGACTAGCATTCAGCTGGGAGATGACTTCTAGCATGGTCCCATATTCTGGAGATTCCCCATGGAAATACATCCTGCTTATGCTGGGTCCTTCCTAGCCCTAAAAGCACCCAAAAAGCAACTCCTCATTCTTGGGTTTCTCATTACGACAGCACCGTTGCCCCTCTGCTCTAACAGCAGAAAACAATTTACCCAGCAGGGACAAGCAGTGAGCTAAGGAGGTGATCAGGCTGAAGGAGGTAAAGGAAGGCTCGGACAGCAGAACAGCTATGTGCCAGAAATCCTTGTTAAATAAGTATCAATATGCTAATCGATTGAAGACTTTTGAATGCAAAACCATTAGCATGTGTCTGTGTTTGCAACTGAAGGGAAGTAAAAACTGATCTTCCACCACACCGTAGGTTCTGATGTTTCCAAACTCTGCTTTAATTCTTACACAGAACAAATAGTCAAAAAGGTTGAGATTTTACTGCAAAATCCCTCTTTCCCAAACTCTCAGCCCAGCCCAGTGCTGGACAAACACATAATCCAAACTTTGTTGATTGACATTTACATGAAGTGATGCCAAAGCAACCACAGCAAAATAGGCAGCACACATTTGTCTTTAAAAATGTTGAAGCCAAAACATTAATGCTGCAAATGGCAAGGTCCATTAAAATGAAAATGAATGTTAATATGTTTGTGTAAAGCCAAAGTGGAATTTACCAGAGAAAGTTGTGAAGCAGCATTTTCTGTCACTGGAACAAATCATCAGGAGGACCGAAACGCACTGGCTTGACATTATCAGAACAAGCCGGGCAAGGTGAAAAGATTTGTCTTGACACTTATTCGTGGGTGGATAATTTTGCTGAACGGATTTTCTGAGAGGAAACCGTTTTTGACTTTTTTTGTGAGGGTTCTACTTAATGAGCCAGCAAGAAAGACCAGTGAAGGGCACTAGAGCAAGCCCTGAGCTGCTGAGTCTCCACTAGTCTGCTGTCTCTGGCAGCAACACTGATATTATTGCTACTTCTTTCCATTTGGTTATGAACCTTGTCGGTTTTCAGTTTGGGGGGGAGGCGTGTGTGTGTCCTTAAATTTTCTGATTTTGGAGTTTTCACAGGCCAGGAGAGATCCAAGGTGCTGCTGCAGACCGAGAAATCCATGACTTAAAACAGATAAGTGACTGCTTTCTCAAAACATTGCATGAATCACAGCTTTTTCCACAGGAGGTGAATTTTCCAGCAATGGTATGTGTGGTTTCCCATCCTCTGGCTGCTGCTAAGTTATCTAATTATTAACAGCTTTACTAATTACAGCCTTGGGCTGGACTCCCACACAGGCAAATGGTTACCAGTCCTACAGCCACAGACCAGGGAAGGCAGCGCCTTCCAAGGCACTGATGTGTGGTTCTGCACGGAGTGGTCATGCGAGCTGCTGCACCCAGAGCAGGGAAACGTGGGCTCAAACCTGACTTCTGTGAGATGGGCAGTGCCGGATAAATCTCCTTTTCCTTCTACCGGGAGAGCAGTGCTCACCCGTGAGCTGTGGGAGGCAGGTCACGTCCTCTAGCTGCAGATGTATGGCAGGTGCCACAAGGTCACTGTCCTTAGAGGTGGCTGGCAAATGGAAAAAAAGGCAGCCAGAGAGCAGGGAGAGATGAACATCTGGCTTCTAGTGGAAATTAAGAGGAACAAAGGACACTCAAGAAGAGAAGGGCAGAGAAAAAAAACCCAAAGATGAGCCCGGGCAAATGATGAGGTACATACTCTTCAAGCATGCAAGGGAAGTTCTGCAATTTGCAAGAAGTCTTCAGGTTGATGAGTCTTTCAGCCTTGCTTGGTGCAGCTGTGGTGAGGAGTGAACCAGGCTGTTGTGACTGGTCTGGAGTATGCAGGTGATGAACTGACCCTCTTCTGCAGGAAGGTGGACCGTAACTCCTGGGTCTCAGAGCCTTGCACCTACTTAGAGCTGCTAATATGCTTGTTTCTAAAATCCTGTGTAATCCACCATGGGAAAAACCAGTCCATCTGGGGCTTTAAGCCTGAATAATGTGGCAGTGGCTTTTTGGCTTGGTCCATGCGTGCGCACACTGAGTTCACTCTTCCAGTGTTACAACAGCCTAACTCCTGCACTGCACTGCTCACCCTGGAGAAGGTCAGAACCGCTGTCACCACTGCACCGATGGAGAAGAGAAAAGCAGTTTTGTGTGAGTCAGCCTCAGAAGCTGGAGTAATTAATAAAGTGAGTCTGTAATTGGAGTGCTTCAGCAGAGCTGAGGGTAGACAAATCTCTGCTGGACCCGTTCTCCAAAGCAAGTCTGCAGAGCATCTCTCAGGGGCCATTACCGCTTGGCAGCCTGTTCGATAGGAAAGCAGGTGGGAACTGATCTCTGAAGTCATGCCTCAGGAAATCTCCTCTCAGCTCCTCCAGAGAGCTCCGCTCCCTGCTGCTTCTGCTCGGCATTTACCAACAGATTTTCCCAGGCAGCCTCCCACCTGCTCAGCTCTTTTTACAAATCTAGCCCCTAAAGGGAAACCCAGCTCTTTCAGAAAATCTGCTATGAAAGGAGCTGAATGAAAGCATGCTGACACCCATGGGAAGGCCCTTGCTGGTTCCAGCAAGTTTTGGCCCACGTTGGTTCATTTCTCTTCTCTATTCCCAGTACACTGATGTGGTTCTAAAGATCAAGGTGAAACAGGGTCATGGACTTCAACGCTGTTGCGACACACAAAAAAATACATAAAGTCCAAAGAGTAATTGAAGTCACACTCTCCGTTCTTAACTTACTTTAATTGAGGATATCAAAGAAGAATAAATTTCATTATCGGACTCAGCAGGAAAAGCTAAGTTGGAGGGAGGTGCTTCTTTATTCATTCACGTGGCTATATATCACACCTAATGTCTAGCAGAAAATAAAGTGTTTTAACTTGGAAGGAAATATTAATTTTAGCTGAAAAGAAACAGTATCTAATATGCCCACCATGACATTTTTTCAGCAATATGGCTTAGAATCTTAAGGTAACTATTCTAATTGTTAACTTTAAAATAACTGCATTGTTATGATTTCTGAGGAGGAGCATGTTTTCAACCACACACACAAAATAAAATCACTACATTTCAGAGAGAAACCCAAGTCTGGATCCCATGGCACCTGGTGTAATGGATGGGATGGTGCTGGACCAACTAAAATCTGCTAAAGAGCTCACCATTGAACCTCAAGCTGGCCAAGCCTGTTCTTGTAGCATTTTGGATCATTAAGCACTTTGACCTTGCTGAGCTAATGTACTCCAGCACACTGAGCTCAGAAATGATTAATTTCTGAGAGCATAGGGCTGAAAGAACAGTCCTACCCTGGGTGTGACACAGGGCTGTGGATCAACATAAGGATGGTCTAGATCAAAGAGCTAGACTCCAACTTGTGTCTCTGAATTGGTCATGAGGTCCCTTTGTTACTCTACTGCTGCCTCTTGAGTTGGGAAACCAGAGAAAGAAATTGCTTTGAGAGAAGGGCTAGAAAAAAAACATGAAACCAGCTGTCCCATCACGGATTGGGGTCTCCCGGGCTGGTCTCCTCTGTGGCGATGGTTGAACGCAGATGCTCTGGGAGGACCGCAAGAAAGAGACTGTGCGTAGGGTGATTGGTTGTGCTTCAGGTCTTGCTGGCAGCAAGGTGTCCAGGTGCTACCTGCATCAGTGGTCGTTCCCAGCCCATCACGACAGAAAACACCAGGAGGTCCTGTCCTCACCTTTCTTCTAATGCTCTGATATTTTCAGTCTTCACAATTGCCAGTGGCAAGGAGTTCCACGGTGTAACCACATGCTGTGTGGGAAGACTGCAGAAACATGGTTTCCTGATGTCTCTCCTTCTTTCCTCCCCCTATGCAAAGAGTATTTTTTAAAGATGAAAGACCTACTATGTGCTGAACTCTTACTGAAAGCCAGAAACTCTCTTTTCCTCCTGCTATCCTGATGCACCGGTGGTGCTGCTGCACTTCAAGGTAAGCTTCCAACACTTGTGAGAAATTAATTGTCTTCTTCCCACTTTTGACTTCTTTCTCATTTCATTACTTCTTTATTTCTCCTTGCCATACGTACAGGACTTGCAGGCTCTACCTAGACTGTCACCAGGTACCACACGTTAGTTAGGTGACTGGTTAGAGGTGTCAGAACTGAAATGTTAAGGTAATTTATATTCATTAGGCCTCTCCAAAAGAGAAGGAAATCTGGGGGAAGATTGAAGCTGTGGACAATTCATTAGATGCACATCTTAAAGGAAAATGTGCCAGACACGAGATTCTGATATGCTTCTGAATACCTGGAATTGATGTAATGTTACTGTGGAAAAAATACCTTTCACAGTTATGTATTTTGGAAAGTTTGCCTTTGGCTGTGGGAAATTGCCAGCTGGTCTGGGTCATGGTGGATCTGAGGCTCACACAGATGAGCTGGCATGGATGTCTTAGGAACTGAAAATCAAAGCCCCGTTTCCACCAAAGTGTGCCATGAAATTTGGAATAAATCTTCTAATTGAAAATTAATTGGTGTTATACTGAGAAATGCAAAACAAGACAGTGTTAATTCAGATAGTTTCGTTTCTCGAATATCAAGGACAAATTAAGGTTCCCACCATCGTTATGCAGTGAGATGAATATGCATCTGAGACTGCCCACTCTGGGAGCTGTGTACGCATCTTTCTCTTCAAGGGCATTTTACCACTTCTTGCAATAAGAAACACAGAGTTGCACAAAAACTGAGACCTCTGAGGCATCCTAACCTCACTTGTACCTCACAGCACCTCCCTAATTCATGAGAGGTGTGATGCACATCCATTACAGAGCACCCATGCTTCCAGCTCCTTCTCATCGTCTCCAGGTGGCAAGGAAATCTGGCACTCTGAAACACGCTCAGCTCCCACACCATTCCATCAGAAACGTGAACTGGAACAAACCCATAAATGCATCACTCCAGGTTGATAGAGGTATCCTGCTTTGGTGGAATTGAAACTTTTCTTTGAGGTCAACTGGTTAGGCCGCGAGAAAGCGCAAGAAGCAGTGCTTATGAAAATGAGAAGTTTCTGCTGATTTTTCTGTTTTTCTCCTCTAGCCTGAACAAGCAGAGAGTAATCAGCCTCTTTTCTCTTTACTACCACCTTTTACCTCCCAAAAAAAACATTGCAAATCTCTGCTCAGTCTTTTCTTTCCTGGGATAACCAGTTCTTTCCATACATGCTGCATGTTATGGACGTCCCCTCTTTCTTGCTCTTCTGCGCTGGCTTCTTTCCAGTGCCTCTGCATAATTCTTGAAGCACAGTTTCAAAATGGGGCATGACACTTGACTCAAGACCTTGCCAGTCCTGAGGTGACTGGAGCAAGAGCAAGGTCTTTCAAGTTGCACTCCTATTTGTATCTCTCCAAATCTGCTCTGCCTTTTTGCTAGAGCGTCCCCTGCACCCAATGGTCTGTCCTCTGCATCCCGACATCTCTCTGCTTTTCAGTGTCATGTCCATATCCTCATTTTTAGGCTGCTGAATTCTCCTGCCCTGCGCATCATACCGAGTCCATCTTTAACAAATGCCACCTGAGGGTCTGCAGACATTTCCCTGATTCACCCAGGCCAGCCTGACCAAATCCTGTCCCCTCAGTGCCACCCCCAATCTCTCAGACTTTGTCTAGGCCATGTCAGTTAATCATTTCTGTATTTAATAAACCTGTTAATTAGAATCAACCATTGCTAGTGCTTCCTGGTGACTTAACCCACACTATGTATTAACTTGTTTTGCTGGTGGCAGCATCGGAAGACCTCACTCATGTCAGCTGATACCCTCCCTGATATCCACCACGTTCCTCTTCCTCTTCAAGCAGGTTACCCAGGCAAAGAAATGCCATCACTTTGTTCTGGCATGACTTGCTCTTGATGAATGTGAGTTGACTGCTTTTACCCCTCCAATTAGTCTTCATTAAGGACTTGTGTAAGAAACGAGTGGATGTCATTCTTGGAATTGTATCTTGGCTGATGGGTTTATGAGTCCTTACCTCCTTCCTTTCAAAACAAGCACCATCTCCAGCACTGTAGGCTTGCAGCCATGCCCCAGGAGGTCTCAGAGATAACAGGTTCAGAAAGGAATACTTGGATATTTTTTTCTTGCAGCCTTGTTTCAAAAACAAACTTCCTTTGAAATTAACGCATTCAGAAGTAGCCTATTTTGATGAAATAGCATTTTGTGGCAGAAATATGTTCTGTCACACACTTTTTAATCAGCTCTATCCCTAACTCATTTAAGGAATAATGCAATATTTGTCATTTTCAGTTTTGTTCTGTAAAGCTTAGGTGAGGAACATTGCTTGTATTTCCTTCAGTCATGATGTCTGGTATGTTTATGTGCTGTTCTCTGGCTGTGAAAGAGTTTGGTCTCTATGAATCTTAAAATACTTAACACAGGAACCCTAACTGATCTTGGTTGGAACTACACTTGGGTGATTTTACCATCGTCTTTGCTGAGAGCAGAGTTAGACTGGAAAATGTTTGAACCTGGCACAAATCAAGTGAATCAAGAGCCTTTCAATACTTGGTGGTAAAATCTGAATGCCTGATCACTCACAGAAAGTCTCAGCTGTCCTGCCTCCTTCCAAGGTCTCGGTATGAGATGATTAATTTAAAAAGTTCTCATTAAACGACAGCCTTTAGGTTAAAAGCTCAGCTTCTGTTAATCAACACATCTTGCAGGTGTTTATCATCCAGATTCTCTTGCTAGTGATCTCCGGGGGACTAATTGGATCTTCAGTCAAGTGAAGTGTTTGCCTGCTCAGAGATCAGGTCTGTGTTGGTCCCTGGCAGTTTTTACACCACCAAAGCACTTGGCTGTTGGTGGGGAGTGGATGGGCAATGACCTGCTGTCAACTACAGATTTCCTCTGCATGTAGAGAGAGAAAGGGAGAAGCAGAGGAAGAGCTGGAGGTGATGGAAAGAGGGAACCTGCACCCAAAGGGAAGATGACATGCCACAACCAAAGCAATTTGTCTTCTCCTCAGCCTGCAGACTGGCTCAAGTCAACAAACTCTCAAGAAAGCTGATGGCTGGAAGGAGATCAAAGACCAGATGAACTGTCCTGGTGTACAAGAATGTAGGGTGAGCACCAGGATAAAAAGTCAGTCTATAGCTGGAAGAGGAGCCCAAAGAGTGACAGAGGAGGGAGCAGAGGAGGACTTGCCTGCCCTGCAGGTCTCCATGGATTGAATATGCTCAGAAGGGACCATGGCTGAGTCCTCAGACTTAAGGCATCTCCTGTTATCAGAGATTCCTCAGATCATCCTTGCTTGCTAGGTGACCTCCTCCTCCCAACAGCTGAGCTAGTGCAGCAGAGACACACTCAGCAGGCTGCCAGTCACAAGCAAGGTCTGTACCAGGGCTCCTTCTGCCAAGCACTAGAGAGCAAACTCAGCGTCAGCCTATCCATTCATAGCAAAGGGGAAAAAAACCTTATCGGTGTAAAAGGTGACTCGCTTCAGCACCTAAGAAATTGGGTTTAGAGTCCAGGCATTGAAGTGCTCACAGGGAACACACAGCATGGAAGTTAATCCCCAGCAGAGGATATGCTGTGGCCTCGAGCCCAGTGCCACCTCCCTGAGGAAGGACTGAATTGCTGGGATGGCTTGCAGGGTCTCGGCTGGCTGCCTCGAGAACCAGAAACACGTAAAATCCCATCTGCCTTGGCATGCAGCTTTTCACTCTTGCTTTCCTTTTGTCTCCTTTTAGCCAAAGGATGGCTTCACGCTCTATGTCCTGTATGTCCTTTCTTCCAAGCCTGAATCACAGGTACAAACTAGTTTTGTTCAAAAGCAAACCAGCCCATCTGCTTCCCACCCTTTTGCTCCGATTCCCAGCAGAGGAAGCCTTGACACAGTTTTTCAGTGCACCTGAGTGCATCCATCTCTCTCTACCAACCTGTTCTCCTGTCACCCAGTGTTTCCCATCCTTTGACCCATTGCAAAGACCATCTTCATTAATGTCATGTCATGGAGAGGCACAGCTCCTAGCTGGAGGACTACACTGCTGGCCGGCTGCTGCCAGTGTGGAAGAGAGCCTTTCACCACACTGCGACGCTTCTCTGCACAGCTTTCCAGGACAAGCTCCTTCGTAATGTCTTTTCAGACACAGTTTTCAGGAGACAGGACAATTAGATCCGTGTAGGGTGAACTGCTGCATGAGTGCAGACTGTCTCTCCCCATACGGCAGGTTCCTCACTCTGTAGATTTCCCCCACGTGTTTTTTTTGCAAGGACTTTTGTCTCAATGTCTATCTACCCAGCAGATTGGTCTACTAAAAAAAAAAAAAAGAGACTTTTTGTCAGGAGAACAGGCCTAACAGGCCCACCAGACCGAGACACCCTGATAATCACTTGGTCAGGCACTCTGGTTATATGGGAAAATACAGGATGACAGGATATATCATATTAACATGCTACAACTCCCTACTTTCCTACTGCATGGAGTTCTGAAAACTAGAAAGTATTCCACATATTGAACCAAAATATTTAAATTTTCATTCCTTATTTGAGATTATTTGCTGGTCCTCCTTTTGCCAGACTTTTTTTTTTATCTGCTTCACTTCACTTTACTGTTAACTGTGACTTAAGTACAATTTATGATTCAAGTCAAGAGCCTGATTGCATTTAGTTTGCTGGTGACAGAATCAATTCATTCTGGGTAGGAAGAATGATGCATTGCCTGTCAGCCCCTTACTGGTCCATGGATTATTGAGAAGCCTAGTGAGTGTCTTTGTATGTTTTGGAGTCATGGGTTTTCTGCTTAAATAGCTTCATAATTACTGAAACTCAATATTCCTCTCCTCATTGGAGGTTATAGGAATTCTCACATAGAGGAACAAAGTGAACATATCCTGGCTTGCAAAGGTCTGGTACATGGACCATAAGAGGACTCACATACGACTGCTGAAATTGCTGCAGAAAGAACACTTTGGTACAGCAAAGGAGCAGCCTGTGCGGTGGGCTGGTGCCAAAAGAAGATCTGGACCATCACTGCTCTCTGCACTGCCTGTGATCCCCAACTTCTCGCGACTGTCTGTCAGACGTAGGTGTCCTGAACAGCGTCACGCTCTAACACCATGTGTCAGGAAGAGCCTTAGCTGGGCAAAAAGCTGCTGGTGGTGGAAACCATCATCCTCCCATGGCTTCTGCCTTCCTCATGACTTCTCTCCCACCATAGATGGGGGTGTCTGGTGGCTGGAACCCATTACCCCCATCTAGGGTAACTGGAGTGGAAATGGACTTGGGCAGAGGCCATGTTGGTCACCCAGCAGAATCACCCTCAATTAAACACTGGGCTTTTGACGTGATGCAAATACCAGCTATAGCAGAGAGTGGGGAGGACTCAGGGCAGGGGAAGAGGTATTTTTAAGGAAGGTTTTAGAAGGAACGTTGGTTGGAGCTTTTCCAGCAGAACAGTTTTCCTCCAGAACGGACATTTCCCTTTCGTTCTCTCAAAAGTATGTAAGTCTTTTTAAAATTACAGGCTAGAACAAGGAAAGTACTGGGAAAAATCTCTTGCTAAGTTTCTCTTGATAATACCAAATCATCTCATCCTGTTGAGATAAGATAAATAAATTCCTTTTTCAAGTCAATCATTTTGATTAATTTCACTTGAACTTTTAGGATAATATCAAATATTAATTTTAATAATATATTTCAGTGATGTTTTTAATATTTGCTGTTATAATGCTGTCTTCTTATAGAAGCAAAATGTGTGTACCTAATGGAAATGGAGCATTTAGGTATTGTTGAAACAAAATGATTTGATGTAGTCAAGACCATCCAATTTGGTTATTCTCATTAGACATTTCTGGAGGAGGGAGAGCGAAGAGCATTTTATGTTGAAATTTGATTTAAAACAAAAATTAGTTCTGAAATGTTGGGATTTTATCACTGGATAAAAATGCTGGTATCTAGCAGGTATTTCTGCCAAGAAGCAAAGAAACCAAGAAAACTAGGTGAGAAATGAAAAGGAACAAGGAGGCGGCCAGTTACTGATTGTCCTGTCTGGGGCTGCGGAGATAACCTTGCCAGCCTGTAGATGTAGCAGAGCCACTGCAGGGAAGACTGTCAGAAAATCAGTGTACTCAGCTCTACAAATTAAAAGTCTCAGTTTCGTCTCTCAATCTCTTATTGCCATTCTTTTGTCTCTCCCTCCGCTGACAGCATTGTTGAGTTCCTCTCGCTGCCCCAAGAGAAAGGGAGTGGGAGAGTCTCCTCTCCTTCCCTCTCGCTAGAAGTCTCTCCAACATTTCACACATTGCCGAGCAGGTCAGGGTGAAGGATGGCCTTGTCCAGCCCATCTATATGTCCCCATAAGCAGCCAAATTGAATGGGCACATAGGACTGAGACAACGGGCTGGAGCTGAGCAGACCTGAGGCTATGTTTGTGGAAATCTGAAAATATCTAACCACAGGATGTGAACCGAAGGTTATGCTTGACTAGTTACATCCCAGGGAAAGTTAATTCCTATGTTGTCTATCTTTCTGGCACAATTCACCTACATTCCCAGTGAAGACACAGCCTAGGGCTGAAGGAAATGTAACTTGGAAGTGCCCTAAACATCAGAGCTGGATGCAGTTGACATACGGATGGAGAGGGCTGGATGACCTTCACTCCCTAATGGATTCACTCCTGAGCTAAACACATCTAAGGCTTTGGCTGTATCTATTCATCAAACTAATGGTGTGATGGTGGTTGCGCTTATTGGATTAAATCAGCACTGAGGCATGGGCTTATGCTAACAAGCAGCGAATTTCCCAAAGGCCCTGAAGTAGGTGATGTCTGCTGGCTGCTCCTCCAAAAGCAATGGGCACTGTGTCAGAAGATGCATTGTAAAGTGTCATAAAGACTTTTTTATGTATCATAAAGAAGGCAGATCAAAGGTTTACTCAACACTGGCTCATGCCTGAGTAAATGCATGCCAAAGTCTCAGACATGTGATAACTCCTCAGGAGACTCCGTAAGACATAGCGCTGTCCTGGTCTCCTTGGGAGCACAGGCAGTGTGCTCTCTGTCCCAATGCCACAGGAACTCCTGAGCAGACCTCTGTGGAATGACTTGGCAGCATTTTACGTTGGCCTGCTCAAGTCCACTCTTTTCCCTCCAGTGGTGGGAAACAGGGAAAGAAAGTTTCCATGCGCTGGAAAATTTGGATACGTGATGTGTGGCACCCTGTCACTTTGGGAATCTCACAACGACAATTGCTCAAACTGTCCTGGAAGGGGCTAATTTGGTGGCCTGGGAGACAGGAAAGCATGGCCACACATGTCTTGTTCTCAACGCTGCAAAGAGCTCCTTGGCTCCAGACCTGTTTTGCGTAGCGTGCTTAGGGCAGGCAACAAAGACTGAAACATCAGAGCTATGATTTTCACTGCTCTTTGTTCTTGATGATAACACGCCTGCTTACAGAAGTGGACGAGCAGTGGTACCTCTCCTTTAGAAGTGCATCCCAGCCAGGACTTCCCGTTCGTTGAAACCAGAGTGCATTTGATGCCACTGCATACCAAGACACCTTCTTAACTCCGACTGAAGCTTTGCTTTAAGCTATGCATGCGCTTGAACGCCACTCTTTTGCTAACAGAGGTCTGGACTGGGGCACTCCCAGGCATTATTTCCTGTAACAATTTGCCTCCCCAAGAAGTTCCCCCGATTTTCCTCTTTCTTATTCGTTATTAGTGACATCTAGTGACCAGCAAGAGTCATGCAGCAAATGAATGAAACCATCACTAATAAGGTAGACTGAACTTACATGACAAGAAAATACTTGGTCTATTAATTTAACAAGTATTTCTCACGGCCGCCAGCAGAGAAATCAGCCAGGCAGGATCTCTGGTGTTTGAAATGCTCCTTCTATTCTTCAGCCTTCTGCAGAATGCCAAGGACTGCTCTAGCTCCTGCAGGAGGTCCTATGAAGAAGGCCCTTGGCTAAGACTTTCCAGAATATTTTATGATCCAGGTAACAGTCTTGGGGTTTGCATTTTGATGTGCTTTAAAGGCTCTGATTTTCAAGTAGGGAATTTTCAGCTTTTCTTATAAATCAGGTTTCTTCAGGATATCTCAGCTGGATGTCTGAAAAACTAGGCAACTTGTAACACCTCTTTTTAACCTGCTTTCCTGATAAAATAAGAATATTTAACTGCTTTGTGTACTGCCACCATTTAGCTGAGTCTCTACTCCCTACCAGCTTGCATCCCAAGTGACGCAGTAGCAGATGTCTCTGAGGTCATTATGCTCCTACCATGCTTCATGCAAGTATGAAACCAGGCAGAGCCAAGTGCCTGAGGTGGCTCTGCAGGGAGAGTGGCTGCAGCAGCACTGAAATCCTAACTATATGCTAACAAGCCCATTTGGGAAAGAAGGCAAGTGGGAGAGATGCTTTATACATAGTGCAGCCATAGTGAAAAACATCACTTGAAGATCATGTCTTCTAGTACACCAAAGTCAACCTACTTTAAGATGCAAATCTAGGGGGAAATGGGCTTGGCTTGGCCCGCTGTTTGCTGCTGCAAGAATAATCTGTAAAAATAAGCAGAGAGAGAAGCTATAATCTCAGATCCCTTTTTTTGCCTCTTTTTTCCAAAGTAATGTTTTACGAGGTGAACAACAGTGCCCAGCTGCAGAGCACCCCAGGTGTGCGACACAACAGGGAGACAGAGGGGTGAATGCACCACAGTTTCCGATTTGCCTTGCTTCTCAGGGAGCTGGGGAAAGAGCTGGCTGCAAAGTGGTCCGGCTGAGGAACCCAGCTCCCCAGCAAGGTTTCAGAAAGTTCCCTCAGCGACCAAGCCCCCAGGCTGATGGAGACCATGCCTCAGACAAAAAGCGTTTTAAAGGAGCGAATGAACACTGGGTTTTGACTCATACACTCACCAGTCTGCCGTGCAGGACATGGACACTGTGCTGTGCAGGACACGGACACTGTCATGGCCGTGCCATGCCTAGTCTGCTCCTGACACCCCCACGGTACGTGGTGTGGCATGGGGCTAGCAGAAATGGAGAGCCACACAACTCTCCGGCCAGAGCACGCTGCTGGTGTGCCTCTCCTGCTCTGGGAATCTGAGTGCGAAATGCCACGGTGGAGGTGGCTGATCCGGCGCATGGGACCTGGGGAATTTGCAGAGCTGAGCTGGGATGTGCGAGCACAGTGAGGAAGGGGAAGCAGGGCAGTCACGGGCCAGTAGCAAGACACACATTTCTCTTTGTGCTCCTGCTGCACTGGTCAGTCCAGTCCTGGGTCCACGCTGGTCCCCAGGCAGGTGGAGAAGTGGGTGAGGACTATGGATTCTGCAAGGCAAGGGCAGATTGAGCATGCTCCAGCCCGCGGGCCAGCTAGGTGAATGTCTCAGCATCATTTCCTCTGACAGATGCTGCAAAGGATATGACTAGTAACAGACTGAATACAAAAAGTGTTGCAGCCCCGAGGAAACCCAGAGCTAAAAGGGCCACACCATTATGCTATTAGTCAGAGCAGATGCTCGTGACGGTGGCAGTGACCTGAAACTGCTAATCTTGTTACTCAGGGAGGGCCTTCAGCCGTGGGGCTGGCAAGCGTGGCATAAATTAACCAGGCTCTTCTTCCCTTCCCTGAGCTGCCTGCCACACTCAACTCTTACTTAAGGCAAAGAGAACAGCAAAACCGTGGTGACAGCTGACAAGCAGTGCCCTTCACAGCTAACCCGCTGGTGGAAACAGCACAGCTGCTGAGACGAATTTCAGACAAAGCTGGCTTAGTCCGGGGCTTGTAGTTGAAAGGCTGCAACCTCCTGCCAGCTCTGGCTTTATCTCCTTTACTCAGGCTCTCCTCCTCTGCCTCTTTGCGAAGTTTCATTCTGCCTGTACGCCACCGAGAACCTCGGGACAGTGACCCCGGGCTGCAACTTGAGTGTCCACCTTCGCGTGCACTTGTACAACAAGAAAGAGATGTCGACTGTTTCATGGAGCATGGGGTGCTCCACAGCTTCTGCACAACTACCTAGTTCAGGGAATTTGCGCTCAGGTAGCAGGTTTCGGTGCTGAAGAGAATGAGGTTCCTGTTGAGATCGGAGCTACGCATAGTCTTCCCTGTTTGTTTCCTCAGCAAGTGAGCTGTGCTATCTGCACCACTGGTGCTTGCGATGAGGAATAAAATAGCAATGCCTTTCCTGGTTGATCCCCAGCATGCTGACTCATGGGCCAAGCATCCTGAGGGAGGCAGGTGCCCACGTTCTCTCCTTTAGGGCCCACCTCTGCTCTAGGACCGACACATCTACAGTAGTAGGTGCAAGCATCTGAAATCGCTGCTATGAAAATAGGGTCAACCTCCACACCCAGGGAAAAAGCAGCTGGAGAGAATTTGCTTTCTCTTCTTGAGATGGAGGTGGAGAAGGCGTTATAACCTACAACCTGGGCAGTAAAGGAGGGTCTAATGCAGAAATTCTCCAACCACTTTCCCAGGCCATCCATCTTGTCTTGCACCAGACACACCAGAATTTCCTGTTTAATATGTTATGTCCATCTCCTGGAAACCTAGGACATAAGTCTCTCCCCCTCACACTCCCATCCTTCATAGTCAGTGTCATCCAGGGTAGAATTTGCAAGGTCTAGTACAGCCTTGTTGAAAAACCTACTTTCAAAAAAAAATGGAGAAAAAGTATGTCCGAGACTAGGTGAAATCACTCTAGGCACACCTGTTTCTCTTGTTTGGACTCTGGAGAGATCTAGAAGGTTGGTTTAGATCATATGCATCATGTTTAGACAGCTGTGTTAATGGTGATGACTTCCACCTCATCGCTTTGTGGTGATGCCACAGAGGAAATATCTGCAGGTGGATTGCAGGTGGGGCTAAAGCAAAATGTGGCTTGCCAGCAGAAGGCAGCTAGCTTTAATATGGAGTCAGGCTCTGCACAGGGGGTTGTTCATCACTGTGGTGGACAGTCATCATTTCAGCGCTGGTTTTTCCTGTCTTCCATAAGAGAATAAGAGGTGTCAAAGCATGCTACAGCCAAGGGACACGTCCAGAGAGCAGCATGCCTGAGTGTCTTCTCATCAACTCAGTCCCTTTCTCCTTGATTTGGAAACATCTCAGCGTACTAAAAGAAGGCATAAATTAACTGGAATGATAGACCTGAGGATTCATTTCTGGCTGTTTTCAGATAAGGAAAATGTAATGCTATAGAGCATAGAGATGAGAGGAGTAAG
>VFFE01006343.1:51053-158085 GCA_008921705.1 Burhinus oedicnemus | reverse complement strand
AGGTGTTCAACTGCATCTACTTCTAAGGTCAGTATCTGGAGAGAGGGTCGCCTTGGAGCACCCTGGGAAATGCTCCACAGACCTGCTGTGGTGTTGTGGATGCCTGCATCCATACCATCTCCTAACCCCTCCCAGGACATTCTGATAATGCTGTCTCCTTGCCTTCCTGTCTGTAAAACATGGCCTTACTTTAAAATCCTAATATAACCAGGCAAGCATTTAAAAATTACTATTACAACCTTGTCAAATTACATAGTGTTTATAATTACCTTAATTATTTTTAATTGCTTTACATACTACTGCTAAGATCTCACTAACATGGCTAAAAAATCAACCAGACCAAAAAGCTTCTCTTATTTCACTGCGTATATCAAATATAACACAAAGGCAGATTTTTGCCCTGGTTTCCCAAGGAAACACTTGTGTGTCTGTCAGCAGCCGCTGTCATGTCATTTTCCCTCCCTTAAAACTTTTCCAGTGTTGTACCCCAAGTTGGCTTGATATGAAAGACACGAAAATGCTTAATTCAGCCAAATACCATGAATACAGACAGGTGGGTAGAGGGGAGAAAATACAGTGCTGAAAGGATCAGCTCAAACTTTGTGAGGCAACAGTGTCCCCATTGGAGAGAGCACTTTTGTATAAAACAAGCTTTCTTAATTTTGCTGTTCCTTCACTATAATTACCCCAGGTGGTGGAAACACCAGCTGGCCAATCCTACCAGTGCCTCTGACGAAGGCTGATATTGGCTGCTTCAGGGGAAAAACAACTCAGAAGTTCCCAATGGAAAACAAATAAAGCAGAAATTGCATGTATTTAAGACATAAACAATTCACAGATCACATCCTGGTCCTGTGAGCTCTTCCGCTGCTGATCCACCCTGACACTACATTTGCAACCAACTCATGGCTCTCCAGGACATGGGCTCTTCTGATGGCAAGACATAAGTTCCTTTTCTCTGCAGGAATAACATTTCTGTGCATTACAAGTGTATTTTCATTGCATCATCCAGATTGTTGCACAAAGGCACATTTACTTAAAAAGCATTAGTGAGAATATAAAAGTGTCTTGAGCACCAGACTGGTATCCTCTAAGTTTCTATTTGATGACCATCCAACCCCACGTCCTTCTACGATGTACCAGTTCATCAGCTTACAGTGCACTTAGTTCACATGTGGTTCCTTCCTTCTGCTTCACTCAGAAGCCCATATGAGGAAGAAATAGCATTTCTATGACAAGACCTGTTTTCTATAAAGCCATAGTGGTTGCCATTAATCTCACTGCATCCTCTAATTATTTATCGGCTCAATGCTGCATTCTCTTTCTTCCGCATTGCTTGATGCTGATGGCAGCCTGGGTGGTTCGGTATTACTCAGATCACCCACAGCATCACTGAGAATTGTTCTAGATTCCCTGAGCTGAGTGAATCCCCTTTCCTGCCACTTTCTCTCATCCTGGGAATCCTCCTTAACATGGAAAGTCTCAGCAAATCCTGGCAGCAGCAGGAAAGGCTCAGGACAGGTTCATAAACAGCCCTCTCCTCTCCTGGAAGAAAGGAGAGATTACTGGGAGAGGAGATCTCTCTGTTCCAAGGAAACTATCCCATTTTCTGCTCCATCAGCTTTTGGGCTCTGTCCAGCCCATTTTGGTCCTTGTGATGATTGTGCTTCTATTCATTGTGCTTGCTCACATCATGGCACAGGAATATAATGTTGCTGGGGTTTCTTGTGCTTCATAAGTAGTTCAAAAGCTCCTTCTGAGAGCCTCTTTCAGATAGGACCCACTTGGGAGCTCTCTAGCTTGCAAGACCATCAATTTCATTTCTCTTTTTTCTTCCCACCTTACAGTCTTTGCAGCAAAGAGATTGTGTTCTCCCTTTGACTTTCCTCAGCAAGTGCTGACCCCTCTCCACTGGAGGTCACACAGTCCCTCACCCACTCTGTCCTATTCCTCTCCTTGAACGACTGGCAATGCTGCCCAGAGCCAGGCAGACGCAGAACTGCCCACTTGTAAAGGAAGATGTGAAAAGGACCAAAGAAATGTCACGTTCCTTCACAAATCAGAGGTGACATATTCTGTCCCCTTGCCAGAAACACAGGCAGTTCCCACGGACAGCAGCTGAATGTACATCAGGGAAAATCCTCATTGATTTGTATCTCTCTAGGTGCCAACATCATTTGCACCACGCACATGAATTTCCAGTTTGACGTTTTCTACAAATTGAATCTACTTTCGGGAGTTGCTAAAAAACCTTTTTCCTCCTCAAACTGAGAGCTGCTAGATTCAGCGAGAGCATCTGGGGAGCTCTGAAAAGGCTTTTAGAAACATCAGGTAAGATGAGGCCAATTCTCAGTCTGTTAAGCACTGTGTCTCCGTTGGCATCAACAGGCTACGTCTGTTCACATCAGCTGACATCAGGTCTGGCACTAGAAATGCTCTTAACTTTACTTTTATGAGAGCTTGAGATAGTTATGGTTCATAGCGGAGCTCTGTGCCAATGCTGCCTTGCAAAAAAATGATGTGTTAGTTTAACATTATTAGTAAATCTTTAGCTCTGCTGCAGCAGCACTTTGTGGTTATTTAATACCTCCGGGGACAACTTTCTTAAAATAATAGGTGAAGCGCTGGGAGTGGAGAGAGCTGAGTGCAACTCTCTGCTGTTCCACACTCAGATCTTTGGCAGATCAAAGCGCAATGCTCTGCTGTGACCGGGCACCCATGTACAGACCCTTGGGAGAAGGGATGCCGTGCAATGGGATGTACAGTTATTTTGTGTGAAGGTGTAGAAAGTAGTTCAAACTTGAACATTGTGATGAAACTTAAATTAAAAGTTTTCAGGACAGCCTAGCCAGCTCCAAAACTCCAAAAATGGCCTTATGTTGCCTTGTCTTAAAACTTGAGCACAAGAATATTCTTCCAACCAGCAAAACCAGTATCCCAGCACTCCAGCAAGAGTTGAGCAGTTGTAAAAAAAGGGGTAAGGATTCAGGTCTTCAGGAGAAACCTCTTCAAGTCATGTTTTGCTGTTTTTAAACATCTGTGAGCAAACAGTCTGTGATTCTCACATGCGGGGAGTTATCTGGCTTGTAAATATACCTGCTTTATGAAATACTGTGTTTCTTTGATCTCTTCTGCTATCAAAAGGCCCCTGGGAATCTTTATCATGCCTTTGCATAGAGATAGAGAGTGTGAAACAAATTTTTAGTTCTAGAATATCCCCAGCTGCCTTGGATGGGCTTCACGTGCAGAAGGATGTCAGTTCTGGACACAAAATCTGGTGTCCAGAGGCAGTACTTGAACCTACATGTTTCAAGGCTGTACATGGAGAGGTAGTCAAGAAAAGTCCTGTTTTCTCTAAAAGTTATTTGATCAAAACTGAAAGGTGATGGACTAAGCGATATGGTTTGGGTGGCCAGTCACATCAAACCTGGAATGTCACATGTTCAGCCTGACTTCTCCAGTACTCTCAGCTTTCACGACTGGTCTACAAAATAAAACAAATAGATAAAAACCTCACAAAGCATCAATCAACTAACTTAAAATAATGCATGAGAGGAGAGAAAACTCTAGGCTGCTGGTGGGCAGACCACGAGAATAAAACCACACCTAACCCTGTCTCTCCTGATGGGTGACCTAGCACAGCACATCCCTGCTGCAAAACCTGTGGCAGTGCTCTCTCATCACCCGTGAAACCACATGCCTGTGCTTACAAGCACCCCTGGGATACAGTGCCAGCCTGCACGGGGGCAAAAATCCCAGGGTCTTGGCTGGGGACAGACTTGTTTACAGAAAGGGTCGACGAGTCCCTGTACATCATCTCACGAGGGTTTGATTTGGCACCCAGTGAAGGTCTTTGGGGTCTTTCCCCTTGAGCCCAGTGGGCACCGACACAGACCAAAGTGTGGAGCCTTTCAGACCTCCACGGCTCTTTACGACAGTGACTTTACTCATTGGCTGCTCTTGTCCTTCAGCTGTCCATGCAGGGCCCCTCTTCTTGGGAAGCACTTCAGAATAAGAATGTGGTTAGTTAATTAGTTAACGTGAAGCAAACTGAAGGTGGGAAAAAGCTACAAGATATTAAAGAGTATCGTTAGCATTATTATCGAAACCATAAGAGAGCTTTCCATAAATGTCTTCTTTGTTTATTTCTCATGTAAGGGATGTTGTCAATACTGTGAGAATTTTTCATCTCACAAATTACTATCAAACAGCCTGGCACCAGGCTCTAATTTTAAACATACTCTATTTAGCAGACAATATGAAACAATGCCTAAATTATTTTTCACAAACACTTAAAACGCACAAAGGCATGACACTAAAAAACCACCTGAATTTGATGGATGGATGCAGAACTTGTCAGACTTCCTATATATATTCATTTCTCAAATCAGATTTTATAAATTCCTTTGTATTGCAGTCTTTTTTTGCCCTTTCTATAAAATGCTTTTATGATGACAACTTTATTGGTGCTGAAATTATTCCTTTCCTGACTTCCAGATCACAATAACCTTGTTTCCCTTTTGAGTGTTACCTATTATTATTTTTTTCGCTATCATAATGATATGCATTATTTCCCTTTCTTTTTTTATAGTTTTTTTTTTCCATAGTGATGTCTCCTTGAAAGAAAGAGACACGATAATGAAAAGGATGGAATATCTCTTCTGTTTCAAGTCTGTGATGTGTGAAATACCCAGAATTTTTAAAGAAAAGTTTGGCAAGTTTGTAATGTCTTTGAAAATATAGACAAGAATCTTCATCTAGGTCTTTTTTTTACTTCCAGACAGCATTTATGCAAGCTTTCTAAAATTGCCTTATTTCTAATGTATTCCGCCAGGGTACTTTAACTTTTCAGTTCGCCCCGTGCATTGCTGTGGTGAGCAACCTGGCACGGTCCATCAGCAAAACTCAGGCATGTCTCGTCATGCGGACAGCAAAGGTAACAACTGGGAGAGAACGCAGATGTTAAAATCATATCATGTTAGCACCTTTACAAGTTCTTTGAGGTAATTCTCTTTCTTGAATGAATGACACAACCAGCTGGGGAGGGTTGGCACATTTTGTCATCCAGGCTGTCTTTGGAAAGTCGTTGTGGCACGGTCTCTTCAAGTGTCTGGGTCAGATCCCTGGCCTGCATAAATCCCCGTAAGCAGAGCCGGGTGGCTGGTGCTAGATCCGTTCCAGGAATTCAAGGCGAGTATGTATATTGGCAAGTCATAAACAAGGTTGTGTTTGCGGCACGTTAATTTAAAAGGCCTGATAAAATCAGGAGAACCAGAGATGCTCTTGAATTGAAACGAATAACTAGGAGTCATTTTCTCCTTTTTCCCAGCATGGGTGGAAAGTCAACCCTTTCCTGTAAGGAGCTCTTCACTGCTTACACCACAAAAGCAGTGGCAGTGAATAGAGGCAGAGCGGAGAGCAAAGAGCAGAGAGTCAGTGAATACACAGTATTGACAGAGAATTGACATGTAGATTAACACGTCACAGGCAGCGTCACTCAGGACAGGGGGAGAGCATCCAGCAAAGCACCAAGGGTCTCGCAGTAATTGTTTCCCACCTTCTGCATGGGGACACTGAGTAACTGCCATGAGGTTACTCCAGACTTGTGCTACATGGAAACAGCATCTTGACAGTAGAAGACCCAGTGTTCAGTGAGCACGGTCTGACACTCAAATCTCTTTGGTGCCTCACATTTATTCCTGGACCTCCCAGCAGATCTCGTTCCCCTGCAGGACCTGCTGAGACCAGCCCCCAGCATTGCAGCTTGCTGTTCTCACTGCCTGTGGCAAAATCACTCCAGCTCACTTAGTCTGGCCAGTGGAAGACCATGGCTGGGCTCGTTGTGCAGCAGCAAATACAAGACTAACACAACTCAGCCCCATCCCTGAGGCAGAGGTGAGGAGCTGCAGGGACCATCACTTCTGGGACCTTTGCCTCATGTTAGTTGATAATAAAAGGTCTGTATGTGTTGGGGTAGCTCCACGGGTACCACCAGCAGTGCATCAATGAAGCTACTCATTCTTCCAACGTACTTGTTTTTTTCTTTCTGACCCTTGATTTGGAGCCATTATATTGGAAAGTTTTATGTTCTGTTTTTTTAGTTTTCTAACCTTAGGGTCACAGCTGAAAATTGACAAGATAAGCTCTAAAGACTTAAAAGGCATTTGGTGGGCAAAAAAATGAACACACTTGCTGTTTTTAAAAAAATCTCACAAGCCATTTTGTGGCAGAACTCTGGGCTCATATTATAGCTCTGGGAGCTCATTAAATTGCCCTTCTGACCAGTGTGCATCTCTGTATTTAATGTGATGTGGTTGGAATCACAAAAAATTAACCAAGTAGAGATGATGCTCCAGACCTTTGTAAAGAGATGTGTATGTGTTGCTAGGATAGCTCAAGCAGTTCTAAAACATTAGACATTGCTCATGTTTGGCAAGTAAGCAGGAAAGCACTTCCTGGGCTGTCATCTGCCAAGCTTCTGGGCTCACATAAACCAATTTTCTGTAGCCACATCTGTTAGCAGTTCTGGCATCTCTTCCCTGCCTCTACCATGTCTCCTTCAATTACATCTTTAAGGGACCATGAAATGCTGAAAAAGGAAATGTGACTTCATCTCATCTCAGATTTTGGGCATCTTCATGCTCATTTCATTAGCAGACGAGGAAGCTGTGTGCAGCTCCCTGGTCACTTCCTTTGCCAGTGATGGCTCAGCCTTCTACAGTATGTCCTTCCTGAGTGGACAAGTTGAAAGGGTAGAAAAGAATGATTCAGATCCTGAAATACAGGCACCTAGTGCCGTTTGAGATGTCTTGGGGTAGCCAGCGCATCCCCATGTGGTTGGTGGACAGGACATGAGATTTATCAACCCTGTTTCTTCTGGAGCAGCAGCTGAACACGTACCACAGAACATGCCTAGAAATCCATGTTTAGGAAACTGAGCCCTGCCCAAAGTGACATATTGGATCTCATGGTGTGGGATACCATGCTCATCCCCATGAATCCAGGAAACCGCTTGAAGCCAAAGAACTTTCTCCATAACAGTAAGCAAAGCCTTGGACTTCCCTGAGACCCAGAGCCTGAGTTTGAACAGCCATCACTAGCTGGGTCCAAACACAAAGCCTTTCACTTAGCGTGTCTTACAGAGAATCCAGTCCCATAGGCAGGTAGAGGAGTAATTTTGAGGAAATTAATGGACTTCCCCTGGCCAAGGTTAATATGAAGCTTGTATTGTCAGTCCCAAGGGCGCATGATGAGGGGGAAGGGTGCTGACAGAGGGTCCTCCCCATGGCAAGCTTCCTGCCGATGCACTGCTGAGGGCCCCAGCCTCAACCACTGCTCTCACTCCGATATACAGAGCCAGACTCCAGCCAGACATGTCACTGCAGTTTCTGGATAACGTGGGAATTGCACTGCTGCAACACAATGCAAAATTAAGACAGCTATACAAAGAGCCCTTCCGTGGCTGGAAAATCAGAGAGGGAGTCTCCCCAAAATTACATGGGAAGAAAAAAGAGATGCAATGAAGGAAGGGCACATGCATGCAAAGATACACAGAGAGACAGGCTACAGATGACAAGGAACACTAATGGGAACTTGAATAGTTTTTAAAATCTGTTAGAATTAGAAGGAAGACAAAGGAGCATATAGGTTCATTAGTTAGTGAAGAATAAGAGCGAAGAATATCTAGTGTGGCAAGGAGAGCTTTGTTTCCTTCAGCCTTCTCAGTGAAAGGTAAACTGTCACCTCCGCTTTATTACATTTAAACAAAGAAGTAGCACTGCAGACCAAAATAGGAAAAGACCTGGTTAAAGAATATTTAGAGAAGCAATGACAGCCTGAGGAACACCTGAAGTTCTCCCTCCTGCACTTGGCGGTCAGGTGAGGAGATCCCTAAACCTTTAGGGGTTATCTCTGCGTATTCCCTGTACCTGGCTGATTGAGGAGGGCAAGCAGAGTAGTTCATCTTTCAGGAGAGAAAGAGGAACCCTGGAAACTGAAGTAATCTAAAGCCCAGAAGAGAAAACCCAGTAATCTAAAAGACAGAAGAGAAAATTATTAAACAATCTCTTTGTAGTCATATTGGGAATAATAAGCTGATAAAAACAGCCAGCATAGGTTATTCAACAACTGACTTTCTCAAACCATTTCTAATTTCATCCCTTGTCAGAGTAATCAGCCAAGTGGATAAAGAGGAGGCAGCAGATGTGATATGTCTTGAATTTATTAGGAGTATGACATTGTCTTGCATGACATTCTCTTAAGCAAAGAGGGAAATATGGCCCAGCGGGTGCGCTCATAAAACTTGTGGATGACTCTGTGTTGAGAGCAGTACCGAGAGCTTTGGAGGACAGGATTAGCAGAGGCTGGATTAGTTGGAGAAATAGTAGAAAACCAGTGTAGATAACTTCAGTAAAAGTAAGTGCAAAGGAATTCAGGCGGAAACAGATGATTTCTTCCTGGTGTCTGCCACAAGCTGAGAGTTTTTGCTGTAGCAGTTCTTTAGGAAATGTTTGCCCTTCATCAAAAGAAATTATTGTGCATTTTCTTTCCATAAAGAGTCACTGGAAAAGCACAACTACCAGGTTTTATTTCTCCAGAAAAAGCTGAAATTCTCCATGCAGGTCTGCTCCTCTCCTCAATTATTCCAGCCCCTAAGTAACCACCAGTTCTTAGTTTAGATGGTGTTTTCAAATATTTGGGTCTGACATTTTATGGCTAGATAGCCTTCATGGAAAAAAGCATCACTAACAAAACCAAGATTTCCTGTGGCAGAGGAAAGGATGTTGGCTTGGGATGAGTCTTGCAAAGTAAACTGTTAATTAGCCATGGCTCTCTTCAGTGCTGAGAGTCCCCACTTCTGGTTGAAAAATGGAGGAAAGGGCATTGCTGTGGCGTTAAATGCTTCCTTTTTATATTGCTGTAGATATTATCTTTCCCCTGTTCATTTTGGAAGGATGCAGCCAGACTGTATTGCTGAAAGAAAGGATGTTGTGAGAAATAAATACATCAGACCATAACAAATTGCTTGGATTGAGCAGTATATGCCAAAGACTTTTAATAGCAAAAAGACTGAGTTGCTAACAAAGCTATATAAACTCTTATTAAAATATGCTACAAGAGCTTAGGATATCTACCAAAAAAATCTGTAAAACCTAAATCCTGTAGCAGGTAATTTACCTGGAAAGTAATTTAGTATAAGATTATTTCTACAGCATTTGGTTTAGCACTGTATAAAGAGGACAAACCAGCAGAGAAAGAGAAAAGAGTATGTGTCTCTATTAATATCCTGGGGAAATGCCGGAGGAATACAAAGCCTGTATGTTCCCACGTGTATAGCTGTAGGTATGGGATACACAGACACAACTGTGCTTTCAAAGCTGTTCCCAACCTGCCTACCATGAAGAAGTGAAAATGGTAGAGGGAGATTAGAGGAAAAAATTGTCACGAGACCTGTAGGAACAGATACATTTCAGCAATACGAAAATTTGACTGAAAACTGGCCCCTGGACCAATACTATCAGCACATCCTAGATTTGATTATCAGTAATCAAGATATTCCTCCTGACCTGCTTGTCCTGTTGCAACAAGAGAAGTCACCACAGTACCAAGTGAGCCTGCCATCGGGAACAGAGGACAATCACCACAGAAACCTCTGAAGACAAGGTGGTGGACCGAGTTCTGTAACTGTGATCCTCCCCTGGATTTGGGGTTTACTGCCAGTAAACCCAGCTGCCTGTTTGGGAATATGCCACATATGATACAGGCAGGTATCATAAACCATCTTTCTCATGAAAAATTTAGACCTGCTGACCTTTTTCTTCACTTTTAATATGTGTGACATTAACTCACACAGAAATACATGACTGCTGTTTACAAACATAGAAGACAACAAATAGACCTGATTGGAGAACTATACTTTCTGAGGAAATATTTAGATGGAAACCTCCACATTTTTTCTCTACATGTTGAGCAGAGCAGGAAGGAGGGAGGAGAAGGAGTATTGGGAAAAAAAAATAACATGAAAATGCATTGTTTGATGTTCGGTACACACTCTTTCTTTGGCATAAAAGAAATCCAAAAACACAAATAAGAAAGCCTAATTAAGTCAGAAGCTATTTTCCATTACAGAATACTAACTAATTCTTCAAACAAATACCAATGCCTTGACTAAGGAATTTTTCTGTGAGCTCTGCAGGGTTCATTTCAGTGTTAACCAATGCAGACATAATTTTTGGTCACTGGACTACCACCTGTTCTTAGCTTTTCTTTTGTGGGGAAGGTAAAAGCCATGAAAATTGGTAGTGCAGCAATGTGAACAATCCTTGCAATACAAGGCAGAGGCATTCTGCAGTAACCACTTACAAACACTTACTCTGAAAAGTGTGATAATCAAGTTGTGTTTCAAGACAACGTGTCTAGATATAAAACCTGGGAGCACATTTATATGTTTCCAAGAAACATACATCCCGCAGCTCAGGTTAAATGCACAGGCTCTGCCTGCGATTTCTAGTATAAATTAAACACTTGCTTTCATCTTTTTTCCTTGAGGGCCTTTGCAAAGTTAATCAGGCCCAAACTCATTTTCCCTGACTTCTTGCCACTATCGCCTCAGTAAATACAATATATGGGCAAATATGGGCAAATGCCTTGCACTGTGCATATGTCAGTTTTAATATATCGATAAATCATTTGCCTGTAATCACCAACCTAAGATACATTCAACAGAAGTTGATTGATGTAGATGAGATACTGGGTCTACAGCCGTCCTCTTGCTCGTTTAGGACTGTTTCAGAAAGCAGGGTAGCTCTGTTGAGATTCAGGACATATGGGAGATTTGTCCATTTTTTAAGTGACACCAAAAGCAGGTATATGTTCTGTGACAGGCATTTGTGAACAAGACTCTATGTTACCCCCCTACCCTGTTGGCCCCTAGGATGGACCTCACGTGCCTTGGGCATGAGTCTCCACTCCTTCCCACTGGTGTTACTCAAGGGGCTTGTTTGTACTCCACCACAGAGGAAGCTGTTGATGGTAGCTTTATCACTGAGGAATAAAATTGTCCTGGCTGGAGTTGTCTCACCCAGAGTCCTTTTGCAGAGAATGGAGAGAGGCAGACACCTCTAGAGGGTGATTCACTCCACTTCTCTTAGCTGAGTCTCCCAGCATGGAGGTGCTAATGTACCACCACAGCTATAAAGAGGACAATCCATGTTTAGCTGGACCACCTTCTGTATTAGGTGGCTCTGGCAAAGCAGGATGACTTCTTTCTTCAGGAACTCTGCCCAAGCATGGATAGTTGTGCCTACAGGTGAGCTCCCCAAATAGAGCAAGAAAAGCACACCACCATATGTTTAGTGCAATCGCTTCCTCTGGATCTTGAGGTCCTCTAACTTTCCTAGGCAGAAAGTCGACTGTGCAGCCCAAGCTACATAGCCGGTTTCTCCTGGGCTTCCAGTTGGTGCCCTTACCACCACACTCTACAACTTGGGGTCCTGGACCTAATACCACAGGGAGGAGTGTCTCTAGGTCTCCTGTTGCTTTCCCATAACAAGGCAGAGCAGTAACATCGTTTAGGTCTTTAATCTCAATGCATGCATCATCACAGACATGTCCTTGGCGGCTTGCTCCAACATAAGTCAGACGACAACTTGATCCCTTGCAAAATTATGGCTGAGTTAGATGATCATCTCTCCCCTTCACTTGACTGCATTCATTGCTGCCTGGTACCTAGGTAGGTTGCCTTCTCATTTGTCAGTTTTGCAATTTCTTTGTCAAAATCCTCCTCCACCATTTCAAGGTCAAAAGTTTCCTGGTATCATGGCAGCTTTTTGGGTCCAATAAGAGATGAATTGTTCATCAGAAAGATGTCAGAATTACTGAAGCATAATTAACCCTTATTGTTTCCAGTGGCGGGCCAAGTCTAACCAGCCCCAGTTGAAATTCATTCGCTCTATAAATCCTAGTTATGCTAACATTTAATGTTATAAATGTGCGCAGTCTGACAGATGTATTTTTATTAGGCTGTGTGCAATCTCCATTTGCATGGTAATGAAGCCCTCCAAAGGCATTCAGCAGGTGAGATGGGAGATGAACTCCTTCCATCAGCACCACTGCTTGCATCTCATGATCAGTGGTATTTGTCAGAAACAGAAAAAGCTTATTAAACTGACACCAGCTGCAGTATCGCTTACATCCTTACCATTAAAGCACAGGACTCGTCCAAGTGAGCCATGACTGAGCACAGAGCTAGGACCCGCCACCACCAGTGACAGGACAAGCTGCTGCCGAACCTGCTCACGGTTTAACCAGCCCAAAGGGGTTTTGGGATATACTAATTTACACTCACTGTTACCATAATATTGGAGAACTTTGCCATCCTCAGTGCTTTTACGTCCCAGCATGCTGAGTTTTCTGTAGGTGGCTTCTAGGCCTTAATCTCTGTAAAATAAGAGTTATCCCAGTGCTGCATACCGCAGTTAAACTCCTTGTAGCAGGGCTTCTGTGTGGACAACAGCTAGCATCATTGTGAAGGGGACTGCTGTAAGACAAAGACCAAAACAAAAATAATAAACTGCTGCATTAACCTCCACCTTCCAGGTGTGGTTTGTTTTTTGTTTTTTTTTAAAAAAAAGGCAACACAGACATCTCATTAAATCTCTGTATTTCAAACCTAAATTGGCTCCTCAGTTGATTTGTGGTTAATTGATGCAATCAGGGACACAGCTGAGGCACATTAAATGCTTAGCAATTGTAATGTAATAATTTCTGACAGTGCTTCAGTAAGGGTGGCAAGAGTAAATCCTGCTTCCTGGGGAAGGTCTTGCGCTCGTGGGGGAGCCTGTCACTTCCCTTGTGAGACCTCCCATCAGGCTGCATTAAAAATAAAGCCAGGATCAAGTTGCTAATAGCTGGAGTTATCCATCCCTCCGCAGCCAGGGGCTGGGGAGCGCCATTTCCCTTTCCGGCTAGGTGCAAGGAGGGACGTGGGGAAGCCCCCCATATCTCCTTGAGTCTGCGTCACTTCCAACCTCTGCCTCCACAGTTCTTCCCAGCCTTGCCTGTAGCAGATGCTCCAGCAGGCATCTCCTGGTGCAGGACTCAGCTGTTCCCGCTGGGCACAAGCACCCACACCTATTGTGTGTAACTGTGACACCTGTGTCCCTGGTAGCACTACCCACTGGCAATGGTGCTTCTCATTGTGGGACTAGATATTCCAGTTATTTGTCATTCTTTCCAATGTTTTATAACCTGGGGAAACTTTGCATGGCTAGCCGCCTTCTTCAGAAATTTGGTTAGCTGAAAGCTTCAGCCAAAATGGTTTAACTGCTTCAGGTAAAAAGGTGGTGAAAAAATTTTTGTTTTTAAAGGCTCCTACTTCTTCCTTTAGGGATTTACCACTACCCCTAGTGCCTTGGAGGAGAGACTCGATGTTTGGTAGACCCCGGCTTCATGTCGGGAACAGCAGCGACTTCTTCTTTATGAAAGGCCACCCGCATTTATCAGGAAGACCGCACTGGGAAAACATCCTGTCGGTTGTACAGCCAGGAGCAATTTAGGGCTGGAATTAAATGCAGGGGAGAGCAGATCCCCGCTGGGCACATTTTGCATCGGCACTTCAGGCAGCTCACATGCGTTCCTGCAAGGTGGAAACCCTCGGGTCGGGCTCTCTCCGGCTCAGGTGCTGCGGGGGAAAGGAGGGAGCCGGTCTTGCTCCCACTGAGCTCCTGGGTCGGCCAGAGCAGGCAGAAGCTGCCTGAACGGGATTGCCGGGTCAAGAGGCAGCCACACCATCACTAGGAGCAGTACCCTAATGCCACACACCCAGGCGGGACGGGGGCTTTCCTTCTGAGAATACCCCATTGAAAATGTTCTTTTTTTACTGTGAGTGATGTTATTTTAAACATGCAGCCACAATACAAATAACGATGTTCCAGGTATTTTTGCACTCCTCCTCCTTCAGTGTTTTGGGATGGTTCCTGTGTCGCCAAGGGGGTTATTTTCATGCTAAGCTAGTTTGTAACGTATCCAAAAATACAGCAGTGGCATTTACCTTGGGTAAAATGTTTCATAATTTCTCATTCTAGCCTGTTTTTTCAGCACTCCAGGCAAGTAAACTTAAAAGCCTGCCACAGCAGTAATGAGAAGAGTGGACAGGAGACTAGTAATAATAATGTGCCTATTTAGCTAGAGTCCACCACAGCTCTGGTGGGCTCTAACCCCACTCTCCTAATGAGACAGGGTTCGCACGCTGCACAGCACCATTCATCTGCCTGTCTACCTTCTCATGACTAATACTGAAGCTGCTGCCCAATTTAAAGCTCATCAGACATAATTTGAGCTCTGGAAGATAATTAAATCCCTCCAAGTTGTGTGAAAGTCGCTGGCTGGATAGAGAGATGCAAATTGAGCGCATCCTCTGAGAGGAAATTGCCAGGAAGAGCTCAGCAGTTACTGTGATTGCAATCCGTGGGCGCAAGGCTTCCCGATGGCCAACAGCAGGCACGGAGAGCGGGTCCAGCCTCTTGTCAGCAGAGGAGGTTATTGCTGAGGTTATTGCCTCGGTGATGCTCAAGCCAGTGGGAAACCAGGCTTTATTTCTTGCACTGCTGCATGGGATGGGGATGAGATACAGCAGTCCTGGCCAGGGGGCTCTACGAGGCTGGATGATACTTCCCTGGGCACTCTCCCAGCCTCCAACTGTCTTCAGCTGCAATATCCTAGGCAAGGTTCATCTTGTGTGGTCAGTAACGCTCTGTGTAACCCTCTCTTCTCCAGTCCTCCCTGACACACACATAAACCTTCTCCATCACCATATTTCCAGGCCAAACAGTCCTAGCCTGCCCATCCATGGTTTCCTGGCACAGAAACTATGACGGACCCCAACCATCCCCACTGGTATTTGTTGAAATGCCTCCTAATGGACCGTCCCGAGATAAGCAGACAGGACCTGAACACCACATCCTAGGTGTGGGCTAACAGTAACACCCACCCACAGCCATAAAAATAATGTTCTCCAGTACTTTCGTCAATCCTTCTCTAATGATTTCTAACACCGTATTTCTTTTTCTGGCAGAGGTGGCATTTATCCAGGCATCCAGCAATGCTATCTGTTGTCACAACTTTCCCGGAACAGGTGCTGTTCACCGAATATGGTGTTTCCTGCTTCTGAGATGGTTCAGAAGACCATGTCCCAGCTGCTTGCTTCACAGCGCATGGTGGTTCAGCTGGGCTCGCGGCTCCCATATATTCTCACTATTTCATTACGTTATCTTGTGAGGTAAATAAAGATGTAATGTTGTGCTGAAATCCCTTTCCCCAGACAGTGATTGAATTTTGCTGATGTCATAAAAGGATTTGTTCCTCTGTTGTTTTCTGTAACATCAAGTAATTCCCATTAAATAGTAAGTAATTGATTTACCATGTTTGTCTGGGGCTTTTTTTTTTTAACTAATTGATTTATTTAGTCATTGCAATTACAGTAAATCAGTTAACTAAAAATAATGCCAAATAATTAATTTACTTGGTATTTAAATATTAGAAATTGCCATGAATGACTGCAAATTACTCGCAGACAAGGCAAATTTTCTTATCACTTGCAGGAAATGGGATGATTAATTTTCAAATGTTATTTATATGTGCTGTTTCCTGCCACTGCTGTTCCACCTGCTGAGCAATCCACATGAAAATCCAGTTACTGCGGCTGATCCCAAAGCACTGAGTCCCCTGGTGCTCCCTTTCCAACCTCTTCTTAGCTGCATGAGGCAGAGTTATGTCCCCAAAAAGTGTAAAGAGGGGTAAAAAAACCCTAATGACCCTTAATGTAGGAGTCCGAATACCTTGCTAACAGGTTTCATCTCTCATCTGAGGATTCTCTGATGTCTAATAAGGCTTAACCACACATTTCAGTTGTTTCACTGACGACAACTCCTGCAACGCCTCCCCTACGTGGCCACCTCTTTGAGGGGGGGGAAACCCTGTTTGAACATTTAACCTTTGAGATCTCTCCCCTACAGTTAAATCTGGTGGAAACTAGCTAAGAGTAAAAAAGCGATGGAGAGAAGAGTAAGGAAGACAGATACCACCAAGAAAAAAATCACAATATCCTTGCTTCTATAGGAAACCGTGTGAATAAACAGATTTCACTCCTTTCATTTACTAAGATGCTGAAGTATCTCTGTGCTGGGCAGGATGGGGTTGATGGTGTGTACTGCTGTGAAAGTGCTTCATTCCTAGCAGCCTATCCTTAATTGCCACACCTGCAGAGCCGAGATAAAACCGCGTGCACTGGGCTGTCGGGAAGCAAGCCCCAGCTGCTGCGGCACAGGAAGAAGAGCGGCACGCAGAGATCAGACCTGGGGGTCCTCTCCGTGGGCTGCTTCAAACTCCGAAGGCAGAAGGGTTGCTGCCCTGGCCCAGGACGCTGAGGATCTTCGAAGTAAACATTCCTACAACGTGATCAGTGCAAACTCCATCGCGCTGCCCATGATATGCACCTGCTTGCTATGAGCTGGCTCAACTTCCCGGCTTCCTTGGTCCTTGCAGCTGGAAGGACAAGAACAAAATGCCCAAAATAGTCTGATTCCCGGGAATATCTCTCACCAGGCAAATAGGACCAGCTGGTAGGATCTCCTTGCGTCCCAAGGGAAGCCAGACCGCCTCCAGTCTCTGCTGCAACAGAGGTCCTTTCCTCTGGAAACTCAGTGCTGAGGATGGTAAAAATTTAGGCTAAACAGATTCAAAAGGGCAAAACAGTGGGCTGGCTGGGGAGTCCTCCTTCCTTCCTGTCAGTCTTTTGTTGTTGTTGTTTATTTTGAAGCATTATTAAAATATCCTTCAGAAAGATCAGCAAATGTAATCTCACACAGAGGCTTACTCTTCCCAAGAGAAAGAGCAATGCCAGAGAAATAAAAATAATAATTTAAAAACAAAAAAAATGTCCTCAGACACCCTTTGGTGCCTTCATTTGAATTCAGCGTGCTCCTGTGTGGAGCTGCTCACTTGGAAAGGTGGAGAACAAAGTCTCCCCATTCATACCGCTTATCTCAGGTGGCCTTCTTGTCCCGGCCCTCGTGGGAGCAGAGCGAGTGCCGAGAGGGAAGGGCTCGGGAGAGCCCCAGCCAAGATTTACAAGCCCCTGCAGGCCCAGCCCTAAAAGGCACTCAGGAATTTGCTCAACTATGAAGCATGTGTTGTAACACTCCCTGAGAGGAGATGGTACAGCCAAAGTTGAACACGCACACAGGGATTATAATCCAAGGCAGGAGTCTACATTTGAAAAAAAAAAAAAACCAGCTGTTCCTCTCGCCAAGCTTTGGGTCACATTGCAGAGTGGCTTTGGAGCCTGCAAGGCAGATGTTTTTCAGATAAAACTGGACAGTAAGACGTGCTCCAGGAATGCAGCTCACGTTGACAAAGGGGACCTCATTCTGTCAAGGAGGTTCAGAGACGTGAAAAAACTCCATCCTTGGAACTATTCAAAACTTGACCAGGTACAGTCATGAGCAACCTGCTCCTCCTGGCCTTGCTTTGAGCAGCAGAAGCAGACTAGACTCTCCAGAGGTCCCTTCCAGACTAAGTTGTTCAGCGCTTCACTTGCTTGTGTTACGTATTAAATCCATTCTGCCTGAAAAGGCACAGTAGTCAGTGTGTCTTAATGATGCCTCGCAAAACTTCATATCACACACAAGACCTACAGGATTTCTCCATCTTCATTTCATCCTTGGTGTGCTTATGTGGGTGTTGGAAACCCAGACTCTTCACTTCAGCACATTTAATTGACTCTGATTGCACCATTCTTACATTCTCACCAGTCTCACTTGCCCCATAAATTGGCTTAATGCCTTCACTGGAAAGGTGCTCAAGGCAGGACACTGTGCGTGCATGGAAAAATACTAGTAAAAACCCTGCCTGGATCACTTGTTATTCCCCATCATCTCCCCAGCTATTAAAAGCTATGGGGAACCTGTTTTCTCTGTCTTCATAAAAGCTTAAAACAAGAATGGAAAGAGTGACCTTACAGTCAGCCCAGAAGTCCGACTGATCCAGTGCCCTCTCTGGCACTGGGAATACAGATGACTCAGGAAAAGTATAAAAACAGGACAAACACACAGCAATACTTCCCACAAACCTCTCTTAGCCTCCAGAGCCAGAAGCGTCGTCTTTGTGCTCAACCACCCTCAGGGGCCTTCCCTTCCTTCATCCAACACCGTTTTGAACCCACGTGTACTGCATTTTATCCAGGATGCTACCAGCCCCCAAAGCCCCATCCCAGTTTTCCTTTTAGGCCCAGCCTGAGGTTAGAGGAGGATTTCCAGAGCAACACAAATAACCGAGGGCCGTAACACTTACTCTTGCGCTGCTGGCAATGCCTGCACCCAAAATTAAGAAGAGTATTCAGACTCCTCCCCAATCAGAATAGTCTTAATATTTCCAACAAACACCAAAATGTTTCTCTAAGTTCAGTGAAACACTGAAGCAAGGGGGAACAAATGTTTTGCTTTACATAATCAATTTTCTCTTTTTTTATAAACAAGGGAAGGGAGTGTCCAAGGAAAGATGTTTGGAATGAAGGTTTCATTTCAAAATACCAAGAGGGAAATTTTCTTCTTATCTGACTTGTTTTGCTTCTGATATGATTAACTTGGCAGAACCAAGAGGAGTTTACCAAGTATGGTGGCACTGATGAATTTACTTTTCACCCCCGGGGGGAAAAAAGTTCCAGGTGCAAACCTGTGGCAGAGCTTTACTCCAAGAAGCCCCACGGGCTTCTGTTACCTTCGCTTTCTGCCTGGTTCCCCTGTCTCCCACTACTTCATGTATAATCCACAGGACACTCCCCCAAAAGCTTCACACACCGTCTTCCATCTGTCTTCTCACCGGGCGGTCATAGATCAGCCGCTTCTTTACCTTCTCCTCGGCATTCCCTGCTCCGGTGGGTCTCTCCTTCTCCACCATGCTTGCCTTGTTCCTCCGATCCTCCTTGGCTCACCTTCAAGTCATTTTGCCTTCATCATCGTCCAATTTTCAACCCTGTAGGACAGAAGATAAAGAAATACAAGGTGAAAAAAAATTCAATGAACTGTGCAACCATAAACGTGTTTGCCAGGCTAGACCAGGAATGAGTAGTTAATGAAAACGAGGGGTAAAATTGTAACAAATGCAAGGTACGTTTTGCTTTTTTTGCAGTACAAAGTCTTCCTAGCTTGGAGCTAAGAATAATCATTTCATTATTTCTGAAAAGACCTGGCAGGAGTCCAGGCCCAGAATTTGACAAAGTGTTGAGAACTGAGGCAGGCATAAAAGAGTTATTTCTATCTCAGTGAGATTTGATGTTCCACTTAAAATCAGCAGATCCGCTCCTAGAGTTAATTGGTGTCAGAGAACTGTTTTCTTCTGGAGCATCTCAAAGAGACTCTGCCTCGCTCTGTTTCCATGTTTCCCTTCCTTCCCTTTGCTTCCCAAGGGGACAAAAAAAAAAAAAAAATCTTACATATGAATACAGATGAGGAGCCTGGAGTTTACCACTCCTGAATTGTTGTAGGGACTGAGGTGAGAAGAAATTGTGACAAAGGTCTGAATTTGCCGGGCATTTAGGCATGTGCTTCAATGAAGCCTGTGCTTGTTCAAGCATTGCCTTTCCCAAATTGAGCCTGAAGTGCTCCCATCGCTCCAGCTGATGAGCCCAGGGAGAGCACGAGCAACAGTGATTTTAAACACTTCCCTATAATGCCCACCTGGCTCGGAGACGTCTGGTGGGTGAAATGTTTTTCACAAGGCAGAAAAAATGCCTGGTTTTTTGCAGGGTGGCATATTGCTATGGCAACCAGTACACGTCCCTTCTCTGCCCCTGCAGCACTGGTTTAAGAGGTCAGGCAGAAATTTCAGCTGAGCGTGCACATCACTTTCCCCACAACAGTAGGGGCCATGCGGGCAATCCTGAAAGTGAAGTTAAATGGAAATCCAATTAATTGGCATGTCCTGCAAAGCCAAACATCTGGATGGCTTTGCTAATGAAGCATCTACTGTGCTGTCTAATAACGAGGGAATGAGGAGGGACTAGAAGAGGGGTTTTTCAGCTCCTTATGACGATGGCAAACAGCTGGACTTTGACACGAAGCCAGAGCCCAGTATGTGCAGTGTACAGAAACAGGGGAAGTTTTGCACATTTTCAATCGGGGGAGAAGCAGAGGGTTTGAAAGTGAGAGGCTGAGCTTGGAGAAAGCCACGTTTGCCAGGCTGTGCAGGAGTTTAACTTGCCATTCAAGACAATATCAGCTTCTAAGGAAAATTACTTGCTTTCATAGCTGCAAAAACACAATTTGATTTGTTTTTAAGAGAGAAAAGTGTTCTCTTCCTCATTTCCAGTTATTGCCTAACAATTGCCAGGCAAAGCAAACAGAAGGCAGAGAAATAGCTTCACTTTAGGCAATCACAGCTACAGCAGCATTTCACTTTTGCAAAGGAAGCTGCAGCCTTAAATGGCTCGTTTTCCTACAAAAGCAGCCACAAAGGAACCCTTTCTCACCATGGGGCTTTGCTTTCTCTTTCATCCTGTTCTTAGAGGGTTGGTGTTTTTTGGTCCACCAGCGATTGCAGCTTCTACACTTAAGAGAAACACAACAGCCTGCATGCCTGCTTATTTTCTAAGGTTTTCTTTGTATGTGCAGACAGTCCCTTTCCCCCCCACAAAACCTGCAACGTGATTGCCTCTCATAGATACTCCTTGTGCCTATCTCGACACAGCCTGTTTCCTTGCACCACTTTCCCCCGTCCCCAGGGACCTCTCAGATCCGTGTCGCAGGTGCTGGTGATTTGCGAGGGCTCACATCAAGCTTCCCATGAGAAGCTTTTCTTTCCATCACAGCCCTGACCATGAAACAAGCTTTTGGGTTTCACTTACGAGACTACTGCTGGATTGTGCTAGGCAAAGCAGAAACCATTTCCGAACTGGTGGCATCATCATTCATCTCTGGGATTCCTTCATCCCCCAGAAGCGAAGCAGGCTGGCTCTTCCATCTGTCTCCGCAGCACGTGTCCATGTGTGACAGGGCACCTGGTGCACCTCATGTGCATTGCCAGACTCTTGTTCACCAGCTTATTTCAGTGCCAGTTCTTCAGGGCATGTGGAGGACACTGGTAAATGCCTCCCAGCAGCTATGAGGCTTGCAGACCTCTAGGAAAAGTCTAGGTGTCATATTTGCCCTTTTGCTTCTGTTTGTAACCCTTTCTGCACAGTCCTGCTGACAGAGCTGATGGGGAGGAAGAAACATGCTAGCTCTTGAAATTCCACCAGCTCTTCCTCCCTGACTTGATCAAAACCACGCGGGCTGTTACACCTCTACCATCCTCTGACAACATTATCCAATATCCACAATTAATCTCAAGAGGAGCTAATTGCCCGCAGAGATTTCATTCACTTAATGAAGCATCACTTCTTCCCTGGATACCAGGAGAAGACAACCTTACTGCAGGGATGGTGCAGTCAGGGAGAACAGTGGGACATTCGCAGGGTGACATCCTGCTATGAAAATGGTGACTCTGGTTAGTAGCCATCACGGGTGACAAGCAGGATCAGCAGGGATGGAAGGGACAACAGGATTAGCAAAAAAAGGAAACTAGCTAGCTCCCTCAGACCTACCCATGGTGACTTTGGATAAGATAAGATTTCACTGCCAGGGAGATTATTTGTGGTTCCCAGGGTACATGCCTGAATTTCTCTTCTCTCTACCCACAATTAAACCTGACTTGTTTAACCCAATTTTTGCAATTTATCTTGCATGAGTGTTATTAAACTTCCCAGGTTTCTGGACAGGTTGGGGGGGAGACAGCTTGATAAAGACCCTGTGAAATGGGGACTGGCTGTTTTGCTGCTAATCTGTGAGTTGAATGAGCTCAGTAAAAAATCCGGGCAGGTAAATCTGAACTGGTGAATCCTTTAGCGTGAGCTGTCTGTACCAAGATGCTGCAGGCAACACTTGGGACACGTTTGTGTAGTGTCTGGCATACATAAGAGCTGTCTGTCACGGCCAGACCAGTGGTCCAGCCAGCCCGGTGGTGTCTCCAGCACTGAAAACAGAAGACCACATGTGCGTGGCCTTCCTGTGATCCATAGCTGGCACTTCTCCAGCATCCCCAGGCACAGGCTGGGGGATGCTTGGAGAAAGAGTCCTGCCTGTTCCCTTCAGCATGCATTAGCAGACCTGCTGTCCGTCCCTTTTTGAACCTGTTGGTATGACAAATTTCAATGTTCGCTACCTGCTGTGTAAAAAAGTATCCTCTTTTATCTGTTTTAAGCTGATCTCCTGCTAGTTTTCCCCTGCCCCCTTCTCATATTGGTCAAGAGTCCCTCCTTTGGTTATCGTTTCACATTATCTCCTCCAAACTCATCCCTCTTGAGACTGGCTCTGCTTCTAACCACCTGTAAAGCTAGCGCTGAGGCTAATAAAGACGTGGTCCCAAGACAGTAAAGCCCTTGTGCACCTCCTGTCCATACATCTACAGAGTCCAGCTGGATCCCAGTGCTTAAACGTAGATATTTTAGTGAAAAAGCAGAGATTTTTGGCGTTAGTCGGGAAGAGATGCTGCCCACTTCCATTATATTTGATGAGGACTTCTGAAACAGCAGCTGTGACAGGTAGCCTGTTCGCAACACATTCGGGTACTGCTCAGTGTGTGGTGGGAGTGGGAGCAGGAACGTGCCTCGTGCCTCTCCCTGGGAAGCAGTCTCCCTCCTTCAGCAGCAGCCTGCATCCCGCAGACCAGCTCCCCCCACGCCTCTCTGCTCTGCTTGCTGCCCACACTGGCTGCGGAGGCACAATAAGCTCCTAAGTTGGGTGAGAAGAGAGAAGAAAGGTCAAGTCCGCTAACATCCAAGACAGCAAGGAGATCATTTCAGACTTGAGCCCAACAACACCTCACTGACGTGCCTGGGATCCAGGCTGTGAAAAAGGAGAGCAGGAAAGAGGGTTTCTCCCTCACAGCATGATGGCAGAGCTGCAGAGTGATTCTTCAACCTGTAGAGGACGGACATGTCCAAAGCCTGGTCTCCACATTCAGCTGCAGGAAGGCAAGGAGACACCAGCCCTAGGCAGATGCTGTCAGCATGGCTACACCAGCAGGCAGGGTGGAGAGTAGAAACCTGAGACAAGATCCAGCCTGGAAGCGCAGGCAGGGTGGCTTGGACTTCCCTGCTCCGGTCTGGTGGCTGACCAGCCGTGATAGCCTGGCTCCTCGCTCATGCCTGGCTAACACACGCTGGCCCTCAGCGGGGCTTGCCGGCTTGCGACAAAACAGCCAGGCTGTTCCTCCACCTGGAACGCTCCGTCTGCACCGTGTCCCTCCAAGCTCTTGCCACAACTCACGATAAGCGTTGGACTTCAGAAAGTACAAGGCCGTGGCTGCACAAAATCATTGAGTCAGTTCTTAAATTCGAGCTCACTGCAACCAGAGGACAAGTTTGATCCTCTGCCCACTCACCCTGTGTCATCCAACCTTGTAAAAAATTGGGAAGGGGTAACTCTGGAAAGCTTTGCACCGGATCAGGCCATCTCCTCCTGGAGCACATACACACCTCTTCCCCTCACCGCACGCTCCGACTGCTTCAGCCGAAACACCACCCTCTGCGTATAACCAGTCTGCACGGCTTGGCATTGCCAGGTGACTGGGCACTGTCTAGTTATTAAAAGCCAACGGTAACGAGTGAGAAAACACTGCGCAAGCCCCGGGAACTCTGCTTTTCAGTTGCTGAAGTGTCACCGATTTAGTTGCAGTATTTTATCACTTTCCTGGGGCTCGCAGGCTTCTCGGAAGGAGGCAGCAGAGAAGGGGTGGGTTGTTACCCAGCCCCCCCCCAGACTTCCCAGATGAGGTCTGTGCTTTCGCAAAAGAGAGAGACAAATTCAGATTGGATGTGAAGAGCTGTGATTTCGCTTGTGCTGGACGACATCCACATCTGGCAGGTGTCAGCATGTCAGAATCGGTGGGACAATCCTAGTATCTATCCATCTGTCCGTATGGCTCATCACGCTTGAAATACCGCATAGAAATGAAGCAAAATCAAAATTCCCGTGCTCAACAGCTGCATGCTCTGATGATTTTGGAAAAGGAAGGGAGGGGTGAAGCAGTCTGTCTTCGCATAGTCGCTCTAGCTGTCTACATCTCCACCGCCTCCCTCTAGCTTTTGAACCCACCAGCTTAAGGCCTCAAGGCACAGAGGCTGGGGCGTCAAGCTGGGCACCACTCACTTTCCCCAGCTCCTGGTGTGCCCATGAAGGCTATGCCATGCACACCTTCGGGCAGTGACACAGATGAGGATTTACAGCCCAGTCCCTGTGTACGATTCAGGTCGAAGAGGCTCCAACCCTCAGCATCCGACACTCGGATGAATGCAAACTGGTTTGTCTCCAGCCAGTTCAGGGGAAAAGCGAAACCTCACCTGCAGCCTGGATCAATCCAGCCAGGGGGAAAGGGAGACTGGGAGCCAGTCGAGAATACAAGGTATAAAAGAAAGAACATAAGGTGGGCAAGACAGGTAGGGAAAGAAGGGGAAGGCCTCAGCTCCGAAAAAGAAGAGACCGGTATATAATTTGAGCCCTACTCTTTGTGCTCAAAATATGGCCTGTCTCACAGAAAACAGTGTTTGGTTAGCAAACAAAAGCTGCAGCCTGGAAAATTTAATTTCTTGAGACGCCCCAAACCTGGCACTTGCTAAACGCACCCTGACTTTGTGCAGGGTGACCTGCCACTGACTGGCCAGAGTCTGTCTATCGGAAGTCCCACTGATGGCTACAACGTGGTAGGTGAACATGCCAGGGAGAAAGGACTGAGATGCTTCCGGACAATAAGGCAGCTCCTGTGGTGCTTCGGATCTCTATTAGTCCGGTTAATCAGAGCAAGATTGACTGCTGGCCATTGCTATCTCGTGTGCATAATGCAAATTCCCAACAGGCTTCAGTTCACTCAGAATCACTCAGGGTTTAGGATTACTATTAAAAAATCCTAAGGGTCTGTCCTGGTTTGAGGTAAAACAGGACCAATTTTGTTCAGTAACTTTACTTTATAGCTAGGCCTCTTCTAACTGCTGGAATTACCAGCATGTTGTGCAGAAAACTGTTCACTCTCAGAGTGGTAAGACCCATGTTTATAGCTGATGCCAAGGAATGGGATGCAGAGAGGCTCTTGCTTATCCTTCTTGCTATAACACCCAAGGCCAGCCAACTTTATTACTTGCCCCGTTGGAGGGTTGGAAGCGGAAAAGCGTAGAGGGGTCACACCTGCGGGGAGGAGCGGACAGGACAGGTGACCCCAAACTGACCAACAGGGTATTCCATCCCATCTGCCTCATGCTCAGTATAAAAGCTGAGGGATCAAAGGGTCAGCCCTCTTTTCTTCAATGGCCAGCATCTGAGGAAGACTCTGTCTGTTCGTCTGCCTTTGATCCCGATCCTGAATCCAGATCTGGAATCCAGTTCCTGTCCGTCACTGAGTCCAGTCTGGGACTTCCCCAGTGCCGGCTGGTGACGTTATTGTCATCCTGGGAGCTTGATACGGTTTTGTATATATTTCATTATTTTCTTTTTTATTATTTTATTATTAATATTTCATTAAAGTAGTTTAGTTCCTTCTAAACTCTTAAGTCTCTCTTTTTCTCTCTCTCTCTCTTGCCTCCCTTTGGGAATGGAGCAAGAGAGAGCGAGCATCTGTTGTTCCACCAGATTGGGCCAATCTGGCCCAAACCACGACAGGGTCACATCTATATATGCACCTTCCTTGGATGTTCTTATGAGATTTTTAGCTGTTATTACAAAAAAAAAAACCAAATAGTCAATGCAATCTAATTGACGAAACTTCAATTTCTGAAAAGAAGAACAGAGCATTCCTAGGGCTCCCACCATGTTCATTATATATTTATTAGTGGGTTTTAGGTCTTGGGTAACACACAGAGGAGGAAGAGGCAGACATTGCTGATTATTTGCTTTACTTCTCTCTTTGCGGGCTCTGCTTTACCAAGACCCATGACAGTGGCTCCTACAGCCCTGCCTCATCCACTTGCAGAGCTGCACCAGGGCTCCAGGCTGCTCCAGTGGTCCTGAGCGGGGGGAAAGTCTGTAACCACCCCAGGGCTCCCTCCAGAGCACCCGAAGAGGAGAATGGCAGGAGTTTCCTACCGCGTGTGCAGCAGTCGCCGTGGCACAGCAATTTGCATTTCCTTCTCCCAAGCTCTAAGAGAGAAATATATGGAGGTGAACGAGCAGTGGTCATCTTTCAGGGTCTGCAGGGAACCTGAAGAAGTGGTTGCGGATGCATAAACATGCACAGAGCTAAAGTGTGCATGAAACCAAAAAGCATCCCATTTCACATGGATAACTTGTTCTCCTCGGTGCAATTGACCTTTTGTCCTCCTTGGAAGATATTACTGACTCTAGAAGGGAGAACAGAACTCAACTAAGGGAGCAGTTGTTCCTACAAAAACAGGGTTATAAGCACCGAAGGAGATTGCCTCCACGCCTGGTTTACTCTGGACGTGTGATTTTTGTTGGAAAACAGTCCTCATTCAGGAGTGGACACTTGTGTCCTCTCAGGTAAGTTCTCTTGTCTAAAAAGGACTGAGTCCCCACTTACAGGTACAATTCCCAACAGTGGTACGGATGCTTCCTATGTTATATACACAAAAAAAAAAAAACCAAAAACAAAAACTTATGTTTGTGTGGCTCATCTTCTGCAACAGCAAAGACAGAAATCCTTGCTGCTCCACTGTCATGCCAGGTGGCATCTGGCAGAAGGGTTATGGGTCCCATGGAGCCCACAAATGTAAAAACGTTGAAAAACACAGCCTAGTTACACCCGCAGCAGTATCCACCCAGTCCAGCCCATTCCTCTCTCCATCAACAGCCTCGAGCTCAGAAATACACCCAAGCGATATTTAGCAGCAGGCCCGCTGGTGATGCAGACCATCCCTGCAGGACGCCTGCTGAGCCTGACGGAGCTCCGAAGCGCTGAGGCCGAAGGGCAGATGAAGCTGGGGGTGGGACAGCCGGTGAGGTTTTGTTCCCTTGCGAACGCCACGCTGCGAACCTCCTCGGCTCGATAAGGAACGTGCCGGCGTGGACGTCCGTGCAGCGGGGGCACACCGCACAGCTGGTGTCCTGGCTCCGTCCCCGCTCACAGCAGAAGCTTTTTGACTCTGCCAAGCCCCGTGTCTCTGCTGCCTGCCTCCAGTCTCTGCCGTCCCTCTCTGATTCACTGGCCTTTCTCCATTCCCGTCCTCTCAGGACAGATATTACTGTGCTTCGACCTTCAGCCGTAGACAGGCAAGAGGAGGAACTTTTTTCAGGGATTAGTGTTTGGAAAATCCTCCCTTACCTCATCCCATGCTGGACTGGACATTATAATGGGGTGTGTTAAGAGTTTTAGCGTGGTTCCTGTGGAAGGTTTTCCCTGTTAGAGAGCGTTTGCTCTCTAGCAAGACAGTACTCATAGACCACAATAAGTATAAATCATATCTGCATATGCTCAAAATCCTTACTGAGCATCGATTCGCTCTGCAGCAGTGACCTCTGTTCCACTCATGCCAACTGATCTGTGAAAAATCTGTGCTGGGGGCAGAGCTGATTATCCTGCATTTTCAGCCTCAAACCCGGAGGGCAAATAAGAGGAACCCCGATTTATCCTCTTTTACAAGAGAACGAGCTTCGTGCCCATCTTACAAATGTGGGGCATTGTTTCCTGCTCCTTGAACTCACAAGCTTGGCAGTGCTATGGTAAAAGAAAGTACATTTTAAAAATTCAGTGGTACAAGCTCTTTCCAGCATCTGTCACTCATCCTTTCCCCAGAGAGCCGGGAAGCTGAGATGAATGTCTCTGCTGGAGTCATCCCGCCGGGGTTAGTGAAGCGGGACTTTTCCCCTGCGTGCTGATTGACTTCGATTCGCCCTGGCTCTGTTTCAATGAGCCTTGTCCAAAGGCAGCCACCAGCCATGCTCTGGGAAGAAGGAGGGGTAATTAGCTGATGCTTTGGGAACAGTCCTGCAATGAAGGTACAAAGGATGAGCCAAGGGCAAGGAGACATGGTGCTTTCACATATCCATATTTGTGCGTGTGTGTTTTGGCAAGCAAAGTGCAAACAGTGGCCACCGCCAGTGCTTTGCAGAAGAAGGCCAACAGCAGTAACGTTCTCTAGGAAGCAGCTGTCTGACAATCTGTCTTCAGATAAAGTGGCTTCCACACCTGAGTCCAGCCCTGGACTTCCCAAAACCCAGGCTCCCCATCTGCCTAGCCTTGACTCAAATATGTCAAAAACACAGTAGGAGCTAGAAAAATACGTGGTTTCATTCAGATCCTATAGCAATTAATTGGCTGTGCTTTTTACGGAGGAAAAAAAAGGATTACTTAATTTGCTATCTGCCATTTCCTGCTTTTGCTCTCTGCCTGTTGTTCCCATGCTCTGTGGGACAGGATAGGAGCCAGAGCTGATCCCCCATGTCCACCCCGCTGGAAACTTTCAAACCCCAAATCGTGTCTGTCTCTGAAATAAGAGCTTCCTGTGTTTAGTTTTTTCTTTTTCATTATAGATGTCTCACTTGCAACCAAAGGCAGATGTTTACCTCTGCACAACAGATACCAGGATATACGCTTTCAAGCCATGTGCGCAGCCAGATTTAAGAAGAGGCAAAGAATTTGACCTTCTGAGCATTGGACCAGGCGAAGTTGAGCTGAAGGTAATAACTGACAATTCATGTTCCTCTCCTGAAGGTTAAAAATGAACACGGTACACCACATGGGTCAGAGGATGCGCTGAAACCCTTGAGACCTGAGGGGCTGCTGAAGCCCTGGCAGGAACTCTGGTGGGCAGCAGATCTTCACCCCGGTGCCACCATCAGAGGAACAGGGGAAGCAGTAGCACTTGGGTTATGCTCAGGCACTGGGGCAAACCTTCACTTTGGAAAGGACATCAAGGGAAGACCAACCCACCCTCCTCCTTCCAGCAGCCCCTTTAGTGACACAGATCCTCACCTCTCATCTTGAGGCCCCCGCAGGCTCAGCTGAGCCAGTGTTAGGACAGCAGAGGGTGTCACACGTGGGTGCTTTTCAGAGCCACAGCGTGTCGGGGGAAGCACCAGAGGGCTGAACTCAATTTAACGAGCCACTGGGCAGAGCCCTGCAAAGTGTCCCAGCCAAGACTGCGTGCATTCATCTACTGCTGGCAGAGGAATGATGGCTGATGGAAAAAACAATGGGCGAGAACAGTGCTGTTAGGCAGAGACACTGTGGGGCTTGTAGAAAAGATACAAAATCAAATATCTCAGTGCTCCTGACATGAACAGACACATTCCTGAAGATCTTGCGGTCCGGCTCCATGCCACTTGGGCACCACAGTGCTCAAAGCAATGCACCAGTGGCCTCCAGCAGCTAACTTACAGAGCAGGACTGAACATTGCCAACCGAATCCAAAGCATGTCCAACAGGCGTTCTACCTTCTCCACCACAACTGCCTTTCTAGGCTTCATTTCTAAACCTCTTGACCCCATGCAGTTTGTCATTTAATTATCTCCATTTGAAAAACAACCTCCCAAACCTCCAGTGTATTAGGAACACTAACGCAGAAAGATCCTTGCCTGACCACAACACTGGTCCATCTTTTATTCCTTCAAGTCCTGACATTCATTTCCTCCTTCTTCTGCTCTAGGGGCCCTCCAGCAATCTATGGGACTTTTTTCCCCAGCACTCTCTGTAACGAATCCTGGGAGACAGGTAAATATTATCTTATGCACTTTTGTTTGGCATCAGTTCTGATACTCAAGGTCTCTCTTCGGCATTTACCAGCTGTTTTTTGATAGTACCCTTGTTCTTATGTACTTCTCTGCTGCATTTCAACTACAAAAACAAAAAGCACTTTCTTGCCAGAAGGTCTTGGCAATGCAGAATTGAAAGGAACAAAATAAGGCTGGCTGGACAACTTTCATAAGACACAGATGCATTTCCAGAGAGGATTTTGATGTGGGAGCTCTCTGTATAATTTGGCATATCTCCCTAATGACAGGACCATATATCAGAACAAGCTTTATGGCTTTTCTTAAAAGAGGGAGACCTTGGGAGATTTACAAAACCAGTTCCTGTAACAGATGTCGGACCTGGCCGTCAGACTTTACGGTGCTGTGCTACACCAGCACCCCAAGCCAGGCGCAGCTTCCCAGGACCGTGAGGGGCTATCACGAGCTCTGCCAAAATACAAAGGTGTGGATCCAGATTTCTGCAGTTGGTCACAGCATCGACCACAAGCAGGCCGGTGATGCCTCGGTCTGCTCCCGCTGAACCCACGCAAAAAATCCTGCTGCCGGTCACTGCAGACCGATCTGTCCTTAGGAAGACCCCAAATCAGACCTCTGATGCTCCGCTCAAAGTCTTGTCCCCAGCAGTGTCAACACTTAGAGCAGCATTTCAAACCCAAAACTTTTGTGACAGAAAATGGAATTGTGAAAAAATGGGCTTTTTTGAGTTTAAACATTTCAGTTGTTTCCCTTGAATGTTTTCTAAGCTCCTTTGGTTCTCTTCTAGCTCTTATTTCAATGTATTGTGCTTATGGCACAAAATATTCACTTCTGGTCTGAGTGCAATGTTTTACTTTGCTCAAAATAATTTCCTTTACATGTGGGTACTTTTCAGTTTGTCGAATGCATTGGGGGAAATCAGATTCATCTGAAACTCTCTCACCCCATGGCCATACTCAGTTCTTCACAGCAAAATTGATACCAATAAATGACCACACGAGACTTTGCCTTTGACAGTTGAAAAAACCGTCTTCCAAATTATTTCTTAAGTGCTTAATTTATGCTTGAAAACATGAAATCTTGGAATAATACAGTATAAAAAAGTTGAATGCAACCTAGAAGTTTGAGCAAACTGTGAAAATGAAGACATTTCCACCGGGATCCAAGACCCCTCACAGCTGAGACCCTATGGTGTCTTCAGCAGTTGCCTGGGACACTCCTGGTCTCTCCAGCAGGTAACTCCACCAGTTGTCTCACTGCCAGAGACGTGTTCGCACAACAGGCTCGCAGGCCACTTACCCTACTCACCGCCTGGCCTGCCTCCTCGACATCCAGAGACACCCCACGCCTGGTGACAGATATTTCATACTGGAGGTAGCACAAGCTATATGCCATGAATACTTTGTGGCCTTCTTGGGTTGTGCTGCCTAAGTTGTTCTGCCCAAACCAGCCAGGCATACCAAGCGGGCACCCATTTTGAACATGCGCCACAATTAATTGCAAGCAAGGGAGAAAGCCATGTAAATCATTAGTGTCTCCCTGGTACAAGATTTAACAGAAGTTCAGTGTCTTGGCAAAGCATCCTTCAGATGCCTCCACCTGCCAAGACAGTAAAAAGGAGAAAAATGCAAACAAAATCTGCAATGTATTTCAATACAATAACTCTTAAGGGCCCAACCCTTTCCCAAAAAGCCGGCTTGCGGCTCTAGGCTTCCTAAGCAATTTTTTTCCATTTCAACCAGGGAGCAGATTCTGTCTCTTCTCCCCATGCTGGATACTTTTCTTGATGAAAATCAATGCTAAAAATAAAGTGGGGGATTATTAGATAACTTGTAAACACCTAAAAATTACTATATCTCGGAGGAACCCATGGCAGTCTTTTGCTCCCTTTGTTGTTTCTGACCTCCACTGAACACTTAATTCATGAGTTTATATGGCATGGGGTGATCAGAAGCCAATGTCATTTTTATGCATTGCATTTGTGCTTTATCTAAAGCACTTTCAGACAAGAGGAAAATGCTTATTCAAATGCAGCCTGTACAACATTGTTCACAAAACCATCTGGACACGAATTAAATTGCATTGTGAGTCCAAGATATATCATCTTCTTTTAGCTGGGGACACTCAGAACAATGCCAGGATAAGGCATTGTGAAAGCACACAGCTTCTGGTTACAACTTGAGGCTGGAAATTAGGAAAAGATTTCACTTGGCCTTTCATTCGTGATATTTTCAGCTTTTGCTGGAAATCCTCAAATCATTCTTTCTCCTACCTAATACTGACGGCTCTTTTTAAAACATGATTGATGGCCCATTGTCAATAGCCATCATGCTCCTGCTGAAGAAGTGAGAGACAAGAAATAATTTAGTTTTCAATAATTCAAGTGATGTTGCAAAATTTGAAAAACAAGTACTGGGAGGAATGGGGACAAGACAGAACCTTTTTGGAGAAAAAACTTAAGGTCTTGTCACTGAGTTTTAATTCGGTCAGGAGTGCAGTGGCATCAATAGACTTGTACTCCAAACATTGCTCCACTACCAGTTTGAGAGTGGCAAATAATCACACAGAGGACACATAGCCTATTAAATCTGATACCTTTTCCACAGGAATTTTAGGTGTGTTTAGTCCTCTAGTTCACTTCTGCTGGTTTTGAGTCCACCTGGGACTGCTGGGAGTAGCGCACACACATGACGTCTTACCTAGAACAACAGCCCATGAACACATCAGATGAAGCAAATGACCCGCCTTTGCCCACCCATGTGTGTCACTCCATGGTAGGTAAGCGTCAAACTCCCCAATCCAGCCTTAGGACCCCTTAGATCAGAGGAAACCCCTTGTGCCCTCTACCAAACCACAGCCAAGAAAGGGGAAAGACAGGAGGAGGAGCTGGCTGGCCTCCAGTCCTAGATCTTACAGCTTGCTGTGGTCAGCAAGATGGGGATGCAAAGCTGGCTGCAATCCTTTCACAAGGTTCACTCCAGGCCTGATTCACTCCCTGCACAGAGCCATACTTCTCTAGCTGAGGGGCAATGGAAACAGACTTCATGTCGCAATTCCTTTCCCTGTCTGTTAGCAATATTTTACTTTCCAGCTGGTACCTGCTGAGTTGTGTGCCGCAGGGCCAAGTCCAGCATTTGAACAGACTACTGATAAGTGTTTTAAAATCAGTGAAAGTAGGAAATTAACAGGTGGAGAAAGACCCGAAAAATTATCATGTCTTTCTCAGCTGGATTTACTAGTCTCCTAGCAGCTGACATTGTCTCTCCCAGAGGTAATTAATTACACAGCGTAATCAAGCCACCAATTGATCTCCCTGTGCATCATTCCCACCAGTCCTCAAGTAACACTGCTCCATGGCTCTCCCCTCCTCATGCGTTCCAACACTGCAGACTCTGCTCCCAATGGAGGGCATGACACCATACCTGCAGCAAGCTACAACTGAGCACAAAGGAACAGAAAGACAATCTCTCTCTCTCAAAATCTCCCCTGATTCTGAGCATCGAGAGAACCTCTTTCTCCGTCTAAGACTATCACTTTTTATCATTGGTGGAGAGGTAACCAGTATAGTCCCTGCAGTTCAGTGTGTCATCTTTCTATGGAAATCAGCTGTGTTGAAGACCTTGTGCTGATTCACTCTGACAGTCATTCAACTCATGCTCCTGCATTTAGTGACTCAGTGTTGCCGCCGTCCCAAGACTTGGTGTGCTCCTGTTCCTCTATGAAGGGCCAATGTTATCTGGTGTCCTTGACTCCAAAAGACTTCTCCGGGACCAACCAATATCACCACTGGTAGCTATGCCTGGCATGAGACTGCTCTGCGCAGGCATTGTTATATAGGCACTTTTACAGTACCATTAATTTTACCCACAAGCAGCTAAAATTGGACAGACGAAGCATGCTGGCACATAGGACATTTCCTTCCATGGATCAAGGAGGCATGCTGAGCTAGATAGCTCCAGTGGAGGAAGCTATAAGACAAATGTTGACCTCAAGGGACACCATCACCAGGTGATGAGATACGAGTAAGGCTTCAGACACCTAACATTACTATTCCTCCCTGTAGACCCTAAGCAGTCTAGTGATGGGGCTTGTCACATCAGTATTGATGGGCCGATACACAAGCTCTGTACTCCGAAAGGGCAGGAATGACTTGACTGATGACAGCTCTCATGCCACATCAGGTGTGCTGGAGCATTAGGGCATAACCAATATTCCTGTAGCCCAAATACCCTCGTATGAACAGGCAGTATGCTATCTCCCATCCTTTCTGGTCTCACTCCCTTTCTCCCAGGGCAAGATTGATTCAAATTCTCTGACAAAGGCTGATCACTCTTGTTAGCTACTGACAGAGGACAGCCTGGGCACCAGCTGCCTTGCCTCCATCAGATCTGTGTATTGTTTCTACAGGCATCGGGAAGGCTGCGTGGGAGAATCCACCATGGAGAATTAACAGCTTTGGTTTGGAAGCTCCTGCCCACGACACTTTTATAACAGCTCTCACTTATGCAATTTGTCTATTCCTCGTTCACATGTTGCATTTTTTCCTTCAGATAACATTAGCAGGGTTGCTCTTCTTTAACACCTTGAAACTCCCTACTATGTCAAATTTTGCTGAAATGAGGCTCAGAGTTGCAGGGCTGAGACTCACAGTGCTGCTTGTGCAAGTATACACACACATCATCATGAGCTAACCCTCATTTCATAGGAAACTGAGCTAAAAATCTACTCACTAAAACAGTAGAGCTGAGTTCTGTCCTTGGAAGACAGAGGCATACAAACACGATCGCAGTTTCATTAAGATCATCCACACCTAGCTGATGTTCAGGTCTCTAAATGGATACCCTAGGGAAGGAACAAGCAATCTTCTGCTGACCTAACTGATGCAGGGTCATCTTAGCAAGGAGCAATCCAAACAGCAACCGTATAATTGGAAGAAAGCTATCCTCATCTACCACTGGGAGCCAAAGCAGGTGCATGATAGCTTCTCCATTACAGGTCATGCTGGGGGGGCAGGGAGGGGAGGTAAAAAAAGGAAAAAAATCAATATAATAAATTTACTCTTTATGGTTCTCTGATACCATTCCACTTTGATGATGGACAGAAACATCAGCAGGAAAGTGACTGAAATTTTTAGTAGCAACAGGAAAATTTATCCAGCTGTCTCCTCTTTAGATACCTCTTGTCTCCCACCAATTCTCCTCTACCCCAGTTTCAGAAGTACCCTTCCTAGGAGGGTACTTCTCAGGGGCTTGAGAGACCCTAGGGTACAGCCTGCTGAGATACCCATGATGGAAGGTCCTGCAGTCACTCCCCCAGTGCAGTCACTACTCCAGTCACTCCCTCTTGCAAGCCAGACTGGTGGTATGAAAAGCTAACAGGACCTTCCAGGTGGGAAGCAGGACAGAGCTTACCTTCAGGATGCTCAGAAAAGCATGTCTATACAGCACCCCAGCGCACACTAATCTCTGTCCCCAGCACACTTGGTAGATCATTCCTGGCAACGTACATAAGTAAGACATACCGCTTCCAACCCAAGCTGAACAGGGTAGAGAGAGCTTGCAATTTGGTGTGCCACATGCCCCCTAACCTCTAACATCCAGAGCAGAAGAAGCAACTAAAATTTGAGCTAGCCCAATAACCTTCAGATGTTTAAAGAAGAAGACGGGGACAAATGTAGCCAAGCTCCCTGCCCCCAAGCCACTATCCAGTGGTTTTGGCTCCTGAAGAAGAGCAACTATGTTTAAGAGCTCACAATTAGCTTTGCTTCTCTGAAATTGTCTGAGCACTTTTTGAACCCCAGCACACATCTGTTGGCTAGCACACCAAGCAGCAAGAGGTCCCACAGTGTGACCACGCATGGTGCAGAGAAGCATCAGCATTTCACGTTCGGAGCCCAGCTTCTTCAGTACTTCTGTCCATCTATGCAGCCACTTTGTACCGGGGAACACTCAGGCATTTCCCTCACAGCAGAGGAGACATGCTGCTCTGAAGTAAGATGTTCTCTAAAACAAAACCTGATAACCACCCAAAAAACGTACATACCTGATGTATTACCCCTCCCGCTGGAAATGAGCAAGCATTAATTTATTTGAACATTCCCCTGTTTTCCAGTCTTCCTGCTGCCAAAGCTCACTTGCTAATCCCCCCGCTCCTTTGCTCAGCTTGCTTTCGCGGCACAAACACACACCTGAATTCCCAAACAAGCTCCCCCTCCCTTTGCTTCTCCCACCTCCCACGTTACGTTAAGCTCACCCATTCCACCCCTGGCAGAGCTGCTCCTGCCTTGCAGCGGAGGCTGAATTAGAGAGCTTCGCTTTTATTCACTATTGCTCCTGAAGAACCAGACTCCAGGAAAAAGGTGATTTTTGAAAGAACTGTGACCACCAGATGGTGCCTGGGAGTGACTGGCAAGAACTCCCTCAGCACTTCCAGGCTCCAACAGCTGTCCATCAGCAACAAGGTCTCTGCTCTCAGGGGCTTGGGCTGGGCTTAATCTGTGCTCACCACTCTGAGGACATACCTCATTTAATAATGCAGCAGGGTGGTGGACGACACCCCAGCAGTCACATCTGCTGCCAAAGGCAAAACAGCCTCGCTGAAGGTGAGCAGCCTTGAAGGGTGATTTGAGATACAAGAATGAGTAGACCACGATGACTGCAGAGCACAACCATCCTCAACCTGCCCCAAGGGATGCAGCCGATCGGAAACTGGGAGCGCCCTGCTGGGAAGAAAGCCCAGCTCTTTAGAAATTTGTTTTCATTCCATTTTGGAGTGAGATTCTGAACATAAATTTCGTGACACAGAACATTGCGAATAAATTTCTTGTTTAAGCTAATTGTTAAATGTCGTTTGCTTTGGTCTGAAGAGGAAAAACTTCAATTTCATGGTGGTGTATTTTAATCCTGCTCAATCTTCCACACATTGTGGAGTTGTTTCATTTTAACATCTGTGGAGAAGTCAAGGCCAGAATGTACAGAATGTACTCGCCGCATTGTTTAAAGAAAAATGGCAAATTCAAAATGACTCACTGCAACTTTTTTTCCCATTAAAAATATAATCAAAACCACCATGTTCTCATAAAAACATTTGCTTTCAAACAAAATGGCAGTTTCTGATGGCAAAATCTGCTCTCCGAAAATCTTCCTATTTTGCTACAGCTGGAATTCACTATGAGATGCTGTACTCTGGAATTGCTGACAGAAAATAACCTGGTATCTGCTCCATTCCTCCCGTACACGCAGCATGCTGGTCTGCGCTTGACCTCTTTCAAGAACCATGGGATCATTTAGGAGAGAAGCGCACAGATTCCTGTGATGATTTTTTTAATTGATGTTGCAAAATAAGAGGGGCGGGGGGGGGGTTCGGTTATTCATTCAAGAATAGTAGAAGCAGTATGTGATAATACGGTCGACACCGCTGAGCAGTTTTAGCAGGCACAACAACACCTAGGTTGCAGAGTCAGCGTTTTGCAGGAGAGGTTGGTGGAGTACATACTACTGTTCTCTGGGAAGTTCTCTGCTCAGACCTAAGGGGCAGAAGTATCACAAAAAAAACGTGCGTGCTCCACTGTTCAGAGCATATGTCGTTTCCTCTTGTGCTTGAACCAAAAATTTGCATTTCCTACTTTCCAGTTAAATTTGCCCCCAGGTATGAACACTGCAGGTTTACTGTGAATAATACCAGTGTTCGCTGGACCTTAAGGGATGATACTGTGCATTAAGGGATGTGTATTGAGATGCCAGACCTGCAGCCCCAGGGCATATGATGATAAATATTGCCCCCAAATCATGTTGGTACAAAGTATTACCAAACTGGTGGGATTTTCTGTAAGAATTGCCCGTGTGTGTCCAGGCACACAATTTCTGTCCTTCGTTGATGGCTATTCACCAAAAATGTCTTTTATCTTTTGGCAGAAGGAAAAATGGGAACATTCAGGATGTTTATCTCTGGGTAGGTCAGTTATACAGATTTAATCAGCTGCAATCAGCTGAGCAGCACAACTTCTGCCAGGGACACAAATGGTGCGGACTGCAGCATTACGCTTATTAAAGAGCCTGGCTTGGCCTTCATTAGGATTAGTGGTGAGATTGTCGCAGACACCTAAATAATTTAGGAGCACAAGTCGTTAAGGATAAGAAATGTCCTTCTAGCAAACCTGAGGCACTTCTGAAAATCCCACTGAAGATTATTAAGTCTAATGTCCCGGCCAAAGGCCGGGTAGCTCTGTTCCGTCCCATGAAGAACGTCTTTTTTAAAACTGTGTATTCCTAAAGGCTATTCAGTAGTGCTGTCAAGTCACTCCTCCTTGACTGCCTGATTGAAGTATTATTATTTTTTTAACAAACCATCTGCTTTCGTAACTGTGCATTGCTCCATACACATGGTGACATGCACATAAATGCTGGGTATGTCCACAAATGCTGCAATTGGTCAGGAGATGTTTTCTAACGTATGAACATGCTGTAGCATTGAAATGAGCGCTCCCTAAACCATCCCATCAATCACTGGAATCTATGGGATGATGGACCTATTTGTCTCGGGATGCCCAGAGCACAGATGGAAGAACAAGAGCACTGAAAAGGAGATGCTAGATCCAGGATCTCCATCCTCTCCTCTTTCAGGGCTCCTAATTTAGAGGCAACAAGGCACCATCTTCTTGCTGTCAAAGTGACGGGGTTTCAGGCAGAGTAGCTGGGAAAGGAATTTTTCCAGCTGCAGGCAAGTGAGTGTCTCATATAGTTAATTGACTTTCACTGTGTTATTGGGTGCTGCTCAGTCCCCTGCTGGTACCGATACAGGAAAAGCTCCAGGAAGAATCAATCAGCTGCTTAGCTGAGCATAAAAAGCAACGATAGTATGGCCTCAGGGATGTGGTGGAAAATAACCTGAGAAAATAATTGCTGCAAAGGAAGCAATTCTGCCTGCTGCTAAAACAGCCCTAGTAGTAGACAGGAGTCTTGCTCCATTCAGGAACACCTGAATTTCTTCTGGGGGAACCAATATTTCCAGGTGTCTCACAGCAGTGGTAATAGATGGAAGAAGCAATCTGTGCCTCGCAGAATTATTTTCTTCCTGCTTGCTTTGCCAAGGCATAAATCTCTTCCTTATTCCCTGGGGTATAGTTCTCCTCATCCAAGCAGGGAGCCCTTCAATTCAACAGCAATATTCATTTACTCTTCATTTCCATCTGCCTAATGCCGCAGGAAGCAGGGTCGGCCGGCAGCCGCAGCCTGCAGGTCCCTGCTCCGGCGACAGTCCCAGGTCATGGCAAGCTCTCTGTGTCTGCGGCCCCCTCTTCGCATCAGAGATTTGGGGAGCTGCCTGTTCTAAAGGTGACGATTGCCTTTCCCCTGTACCACCTCCCTTCACGAAGCTGAAGGGCTGCTTATCCAGCAGGGGACGGCAGCAAATAGTGACCAGCCTGGTGTCTCCACAAAGCACTGCAAGAAGAGAGACAGCTCTGAGTCACATCCCTCCCCTCTTTTCTCCGTCCTGTTCTCCATCCCCTCCTGCCTCCTTCAGCAAAGCCCACCTACACCTAGGTATCATCTCCGACAGTAAATCATTCCCCATGGGAAGATGGGGTACAACCTCCGCGAGTGTCCAAGGAATAAGCAGTGTCCCTGGCTGCCTGTCCTCTAGAGCTTGAAAAGATCACTCGGCTTATGGCCTTTTCATGGTCGGGGTAACTTCTCCCTCCCCGTTAGCCATGAGCCTGGGAGGTGATTCCGTCTCTGGAGGTTTGGTTCAGTCCAGCCAAGCCAAAGAGACAAATAAATTCCTGTGCCGGAGTACTGCTAGGGTCGGAAATCAGTGGTGATGGGGTAGCTGCCTCTGCAAATTTTGCACAGTTTGCAAGCCGGACTCCCCCACGCTAACAGCACCAGAGGGGCCAACAGATGCTTTTTTTGCTGGATCAGCCAGTTGATAAACTCAGTAGCAGCCAAAACTTATTAAGTAGCAGAGTCCTTTATAAATAAGTAATGCCAAAGAGACAAGGCTGGATTCTTAGCTGATAAAGCTGTATTGATCTTCCTCGGTTTTCAGGGAGCTAGTCTGCACAGCCAGCGGTTGCCTGCCACCGCATCGGTGAGGGGGACGAAGCACCCTCACCCGGCAGCCAGGGTTCTGCATCTTCACTTTGGGATTGCTCTTATGCCAGCTCCGTGTGTCCTGTTCTGCACAAATACCTCCAAAATCCCTGAAAACCTTTCTATACCTGTTTTTAAAAAGGTAAATAAATGTATGATTTATGCAGCTTACATTACAGAGCGCTTTCCAACAGTAAAGAAGACTTGAGTGCCTTGGGACAGTGCTTAGTACCCATCACCGGAGGCTTCTGGAATGGATGAAAGAGACCTGATGCTGCCCAGAGACAGGGGGACAGCGAGTGACCTCCTGGATCCCTGCCAGCCCTGCTCTCTGTGATTTATCTGCTGCTGGTAATCAGCACCAATATTAATGGCCATCTGCATGACAGTGATCTACCTGGTCATGAAAGGGACGGGCAGGGGAAAAAGGCAAGGAAAGAAAAGCTGTGGTTAAATTGCCACAGGGTCTTTCTTTGTCCCTCTCTACAAGCCTGGGCACAGAAGGATTTGCCAGGAAGAGTCCTGCCAGGTACATCCTTGGCAGATGGGAGTGTGAATATGGGAAGGGATAATCCTCAGCCCAAAGCAGGGACTCAGATCATAAGTAGACCTGGTCTCCTTCTTGAGATGCTTCTCTATCCCCATTGACTGCCAAGGTAGCCCACAGCTACCCTCCTCCAAATGTAGCCAACGGAGCTTGGTGTCCTGCTTGCAAGACTCAGGGAGGTGCAGCTCGGAGGGGGTGAAAACCACCGCATGATGCTGGTGTCTGTTCCAGGGCTGGTCTGGTCCTGCCTGTCGGTTGGGTGAGCTGCAGGGGTGGAAGTTGAGCACCTTCTCTGCCAAGAAACTCTTCTTCCACCTGGGGCAAAGGTGGCAGCTGAATACATTTAAAATTTCCTACACTTAGTCCCCTGGGAACTGCTCCTGCCTTCCAGCCTCCTGAATTCTCACATTTAAAGTGTGTTTTCAGGCTAGCGATGAAAGGAAAGCAGACCACCTTTGACCACCACACCACAGCACAAGCCATCAGGAGCATGTCCATCATCTTTGGACAGACCTTTTGTTTTTTCAGACCTGGGGAAGAATGGGAAGGCAAGTTTGCAGCAGCAATAGTCCCAATTCGTGCAAAGGACAGGGACCTCAGGTCCCAGAGGCAGGGTCCCCTCCTCCGCATTTCCCGAGTACAGGGCAAGTGTCACTTATGAAGGGTGCAAGAACCACCAGTTGCCCGAATTACAGACCTTGCAATAAAGTCAGGGCACTTCTTTTTTTCCATTCAGCACCTGGAGTTACTGGTTTTCCAGTGAAAGTTAAATTATATTGCTACCTGGGGATGGGTTTTCAAATTATCTGAAAGATGCCAATAGAATATGGGGAAGCAAATCCTCCTCTCCCTCCTACTTTTTATTTTTTTTAGCGTTCCCAAGTTTCAGTGCATGCCTTCCTCACACAGCTGTACGAGGTGCTTCACTTGCCCCCAGGGTGAAATCAGCTCCTCTTTTTATAAAACCTTCTAGATTGTCTGTGCAATTTGTTCCAAAGGCGTAATGCAGTGAGTGAGGTTTTGTTGCTTGTCCTCTTCCCCAGTGATGCACTGATGCACTGATTGATCGTCCTTTTCATAAACTTATTTCTTGCTTCAAATGAAGTGAAATAACGTGGGAAATAAGCTGGGATCTATACATTGTTCATAATTGATTTGATACAAATATTTGATAGTTCTGAAACTCAGTCGTTCGAGCAGACTGCAGAGTATTTCTCAATACTCACCCAGAAACTGCTTTTTTCTTTCTTTTTTTTTTTCCCCACAATTGGCCCTCTTGAGAGCCTTTACTCCCAAAGTTTCAGCAAATGGACATAAAACTTTCAGAAAGTAAATTAGCTGCATTTTGTGGTGCTTTTTTTCATCTAGACTGCCTTTCAAGACTTGAATTTCTTATTAAATGGTTTGGGGCTTTTGCCAAGATCTGCTTTCTGAAGAAATGTTGTTCATTTGCTGTGTTCTGTTGAAGGGGTTTGTTGTTGTTTTGGGGGGGAGGGAGAACTGTATTAAATTAGGACTACAAAAGAAATATTTTTGCCAATGGTTTCCCATTAGAAACAATATGACAAGGGAGTCTGACTTATGTGGGAAATTAGATGCGTTCTCCACATGACCGCTCCCATGTACCACTGTGGCAGTTCCACCAAATAATTGTATTTCCATATCCTATCACAAAAATAAAATTTTAATTTTAATTTTACCAACATTCTCCATTTCTGGACAATTTTCAGTGTGACAGTTTCCATTAAAAAAAAAATCATCGCTTTCTGTGGGCAAGTCAAACAAGAAATTTTTGAGCAGTCCCTGAGGAACACAGCGGACATGCAAGAAAGTCGTGTGAAAACCTTCTGTGACAGGCAGGAGTTATTGTGAGCTCCATGGACCTCCAGGTAGGAAGCCACCACCTTCTTACTGTTTAAGTCAAATGGAGAAATAATATCTCTCTGGGACAACACGGTCCCAGGGACCATATAAATTTGTAAGGTTGCTACAATCTATTTAAAAGAATAATATATATGTATTATAAAGGAACAATATGTGTGTGTATATATAGATATATAACAACCTGGTAATGAACTCTGTTGCTGAGGATTTACTTCAAATGAAGGAAAGCTAACAATTTATAGAGACAGTTAACAACTGTGTGCATCACTCTGGGGTTTGGAGAGGCTAGTAGTTGTTGTGAAGCTATGAGAGATGTTTCCTGCTGTGAAGACCTTACAGATAAACAGGGCATTGAACTAGGACTATTGTATGAAGTGTCATCATTTTTTAAAGATGGGAAACCTCGCTACGGGGAGATGAAGTGATGTGACCAGGAGCACACCAAAAGTCAGTGGCGGAATAATGACCCTCGCCCACAGACAGACTCCTGCTTGCCGTAATCACAGCTTGGGCGTCGTCAGGACTCATGATGTGGCAGGTCAGATCCAATTATCAGAAACAGCTCCTTGGGTCTTTAACAACATTGGAAAACTCAGCAAAGTCCAGCAAAGCCTCTGGACAATTTAAGGAAGAAAATATGAACCCTGCCTCATTGGGGTCAGCTTACTTATAGTTGACCAGAGCAGGAAGGTGAAATTGGTAGTCTGGGGATAATTCTTACAATTCACAATTTCCCTTCGAAGAGGGAAATTCCTCTTTTCCCTCTCAGTGTGGAGGCAGGCAGCTTTTCCCAGCGTACGTCTAAGCCTGCCTCTCTGCAGAGCAGATCTTCAGCCCATCTGGAAACACACTGTCACAACAGGCGGGGAGGAACGTGTCCCCAAGCACTGTGGATTACCTGCTTTTCTGCCCCGTGGCACCAGACCAGGCAGCCTCCCCAGCCAGGGTGATGGATAACCCTTCCAATCTGTAAATCAGAGTTGGAGCACCTCTGGCTAGCTCTTGAGCAGCCCTCCTCCCTCCCATCCAGAGGATGGTGGATGCGTAGGGATGCTCTCGCATACAGAAGCTTCTCATGGGAAGCCATGGGAAACTGCTAATCCTTGTGGCACGGTGAGACGCTGGGGCACTATTTTTTCAGCAATGTGGAGGAAAAAAGGAAATCACAGCTGAGTGAGGACAGACTAGAGGCATGCATACAAGGATGGGCAGTGTATTCAAGCCTGGAGAGGACATGGGCAGTGAGGCAACACAGTTTGCTGGTAATTCTGCTTTTCAGTGTAGTCATGCTAAGAAGAGCAGCAGAAGGGCCCTTGAGACTGAAAGAGCCGTAGAAAACTGCAACTGTGTTTGTACTATTTAAGGCCAGAGCAGAGAGTTAGACTGTCATCATGGTCCAATCCCCTGCACAACGCAGGCTGAGACACCTCACCCTAAAACCTTCCTCCTGAGCCCACAAGCTGTCTTGGTAAAGACTCTGTTGCCCAACATGCTGCAGCCCTCAGGCCAAACATGGAGATACTGAGACGAATACTCCCATTTCATTGACGGTTTACTCCAGCTGGAGACCCATGTCCCACATCAGCATTACCTGTGAGGAGAAGCCATGGGGACCTCTCTCATGCAGCAGCTGAGATGGATTTCCTAAGGTCTCCTTCAGACACACTGAAATGTCTCGAAATATTTTGGATGTTTGGCATTCGTGTTTAAAATTAGATCTCATTGCTGCCGAGAAAGAAACACCAAGCAAGAGTATGAGATCCTCCTTGGTGTTTACTGGCAGAGGGCGTGAGAAGGATGGGAGCATGCCAGAGGCTTGTGCCAAGTGTGGATCAGCATGCTTCATAGAATCATAGAATCATTTCGGTTGGAAAAGACCTTTAGGATCATCCAGTCCAACCATTGACCCTACTCTACCAGGTCTGCCACTAAACCATGTCTCTAAGCAGCACATCTTATACTCATGCATATAGTCATGCAAAGGATTGTCTTTCATTGCTCCACCGACTTTGACCTCAGTGCAAAGAGGCCAAACACTTGCCACATGTCTTGTTCCTCCAGCCTTCAAGCAGGAGGAATGCTCTCTGTCTGGCTTTCCTCCAAGCTCAGCTTTCCACTTTATCACCTGGATGAGCTGTAGACAATTCGCAGTCAAGTTTGGCCCCACTTCTTTAAGAAATGAGATGTGTTAGTAATCCTGCCTCTGGATCTCAGAGGTCTTTTGGGTCAACATGTGTAAAATTCATGGGAAATCTGTCTTCATAAGCCTAGTGGCTCACAGTTTTGCTTGGGTTTTGTTACTTTTTACAATTTACAAAGTCATTTATACACACATCTGGGTTTAAGAATGAAATTCTTGAATTGCATGCAAGCCAACTCATCTGGAGCGAAAAAGGTGTGGCAGAAAGAAAAGTCACCAAAAGCCACCATATCTGTGATAACTGAATAGAGATTTCAGAGCCCATCTCTGCACTTTGAGTGCTGTGCCTGATGATTGCTGAAGGTGCAGAGAGTCCAGAAATTAGTCTGTAAATTACTAACATGGGTTATAAAGAAAAAGTATAGGAAAAAAAAACGTTTAGGAATAGCTGAGATAGGGTATGAAGGCTTTCAATTGCATCAGAACCAAGCACTAGGAAGTCCATCATCCTGCCTTCATCACTCCCCTGACTCAGGTGCAGGAGAAATGCAGGAGGGACTCAAAAGATAACGCCTATGTAATAACCGGCATGCAGAGAGCACGGGTTCCCAGAGCTGGCATTATGCCGATAGCCGGGGTTGCTTGTATCCCTTCTTTATCTGTTGGCCTTGAAACTAAGCCATTTTTCTGGAGAGTGTAATCAGCATTCTGGGTGTCAGTGCAAAACTACCTGCAGAATTTATCATTCTTGAAAGGAAGACTTCACTTCCAATACCATGGGGGAAAAAAGCAAAAATTACCATTCTCCCTAGGGCAAAGTTTAAAAAGAAATGTAAGACAGTCAGCTTCCTTTCCTATTTTCTAGTACTTCTGCGAAATAATTTGTATTTTCAGTTTTGTATGTTTAAAATCCTCAGCATATGCTAACACCAGTTCTGTCTGGCTCTATTTCCGTTTATGTATTCAGTGCCAGCTGTTGGGAGCAAGAGAAGCAGCACCAATTCACTGGTGTGGATATTGGTAGTACCCACAGACGGCATGGCCGCAATGCACGCGTGTGCAAGGACATGCCATACGGGCCTTTTTCAAAATGTATTTATTGGTACTTGTCACAAATCAATTATGTTGCATAATGACTTTCAGCCATTACGTTCATACGTGCATGAAGTAAATTGTCTTGGGATTTTTTTCCTCCCAAATCAACTCTTAAATCTTTCATGAACAGCTGGCACACCATTATTATTGACCTACGGAGGTGAGAAAGTCTGGCTGGATTTACCAGGGGATGGGCTCAGAAGGGAACTGCAGGAAGTTTAAATATTTGCAGGAGGATTGCATTAAATGGAGTTTAAGAAATGTATCTACTTCTGAGAGTATTTAAGAATTAGTAAAAAAAAAAAAAAATCTCTTCTTGCCTAATCCTTAGGGAAAGCAGGAGTAAACGAATTATTGATTGAGATAGCATTTCCCCATATTTCTTCCTCCTAGAAAATCTGGTATTATCTAAAAAGCACCAAGCAAATCATACAATCATATAAGCATAGAACAGTCTGGGTTGGAAGTGTCATGGTCTAGAATCTCAAAAGATCACCTGGTCCAACCTCTCACGGGAAAAGCAGCCTAGATGAGATTACCTAGCACCCTGTCTAATTGCATCTTGAAAACTTTGAGCAACAGGGACTCTACCATGTCCCTGGGGAGGCTGTTGCAGTGAATGATTGTTCTTACTGTAAAATAGTTTTTTCTTATGTTGAGATATCTCTTCCTCCTTTACCACTGAGCCATGTGAAGTTGAGTTATACTGAATAAGTTTTGCCCCCACCTCTAATTTAGTAGACCTTTCTGCCTCAACTCCCCACCATATGAAATCTAATTTCTTCTGGAAATAATTTTTAAAAAGCCAGAACCCAGACTCATCCCACTGGGGCTGTATCTGGTTGCATAGTCCACTCTATTATAATACTACAAAAGGAAATGAAGGCATGGGGGATTACTTGCCAACTCTGTCAAAAAACATGCAGCAATTCAACAGCAGGACCAAGAAAAAAGGTGCAGTTCACTGCTGTCCATGCCTTCCCATCAATGCTTGTCCTGTACCCTGAAAAATCTTGCTGGCATGATTGACACAGAAAGGACACAGAGACCCCAAACATGTCAAAGATCAGTGACCTAGAGAGGAAAAAGTAGGAAACCTGGTAGAGCAGCAAGAGTGTGTGCCACTAGGAGAGTCAAGGAGTTCAATCAAGTTGAAATGATAGGTTCCAACTGGATTTAAGGAAAAAGACTTTATTATAAGGGTAGTCAAGCACTGGAATGGGTTATCCAGAGGGTTGGTCAAATCTCCATTCATGGAGAATTTCAAGACCCAACAGGACAAAGCCCAAAGCACCCTGGTCTGAAATCACTGTTGACCCATTCTGGACTACAGACCTCCAGAGGTCCCTGCCAATCTGAATGACCCTTTGATCTGCTCTCCTGGATGGAAAGGTTTTTTCCTGGTTTTGTTTGTGTCTGTGCTCTTCTCTCTGCCCAGGGTTAGGTTACTACAGGGTGAACATTACAGGCCAAGAGCTGGGCTGACTGCTCTGTGCAGAAAGAAGAAGAAATATTTGCTTATTGTTGCTGTAGCTGAAAGCACATTGGGACATGCTTCATCTCTCATTGGTGATTTAAGAAGTGAGGAGTCTGCACCGGGTATACAAACTTGTGAGCTGGTGAGCAAGTTGCCTTCAAACGGGTTTGCACCACTAGGACTCAAATCCTCCAGCTACCTGCTGCGGGGGGCATGGTGCTGTTTGAAAGTCACATCACTTTTACAAGACATCACGCCAAAGTCAAGCAGAGAAAATACCAGTTTTAAAGTGTTGGGGGACTTTTTGTTGGACTGTGGTGTAAATCCAGATAGGAACACTCCTGAAAGTCATAGCAGCAACTGCTTGTTTCCCACCTAATAAAGTAATCATGGCTATGATTGATTAGTTGATGAATTCCGCTCATAAAATTGAGACAGCTTTTACTAAGTACATGCATCACATCATCCTATACATTGTCCAGATTGTTACAACCTGCAGCAAATGCAAGCTATATACCACTCCTCAGCCAAAGTGTTTGACTTGCCTGAAGCCAGGATACTGGAAAAGAGGGAAAATAATGCTCATTCTACTGGGACAAAACCAAAGAGGACAGGTAGGAAAAGGGGTCCCTTAATCATGAGTCTGCCAGGACAGGACGGTTCCAGAGAGGTTCGGGGTGGGTTTGGCTGAAAGTGCCACATTAAAGACATGCCCAGGTATTTTGGGGTGAGGGAACTTCGCCACTCTTTGTCCCAGGCAGCGTGGCCAGGGGGAGGGCTCAGCCAAGCTCTGCAGGGACCAGGACATACCTAGGAGGGGAGAAGTTGCCCTCAGAGGGCACCCAGGCACTGCAGGACAAGCTCTGCTCTCACCTGCCTCCCCACAGCCCACACCGAGCACCTCCCCACCACCCAGCGGAGGTCCTGCTCCCACTGACAGCAGCGAGACACGGTCCCAGAGCCATGCTTCCCCGTGCTCATCACCCCCGGCAGGCAGGGACCAGGAGAAGCCTCCTGGGGCTGGCAATGTCGCAGGGCACATAATGGTCACTTGCTGGGAACACGTCCCTTGATAAAAATCACCTCTCTTTGCAGCAAGAGTGAAGTAGCGCTGGGAATAATTCGGGATAATTCCATCCCGAATTATCTGCAAGCACCTTCAGCGACGTATCCGTCAGCAGCCGGCTGCGCCAGCATGGTCTGCTGTAAACATCCTCCTCACGTGCGGCTCCAAGAGCGGATTCTGCTCTCTGGCCGGTGACACGCAATTCCCCAGCGCATCATACGCTGTGAATCTTGCAATCCAACAGATCGCGACTGGCTTTCTGCGAAACAGTCACGCTTAAATTGGCTTTTCGCGAGTATTCAGCCCAGCGTGCTGGCGGCTTTTGCAGGAAGTGAGCAAAAGATGATTGCTCATGTGTTCAAACGAAATTCAGCTTTTGCGCTTTGAACATTCGCAGGCAGAAAGCAGAGGAGGCTGAGCTGCTCGGGAGCACGCTAGCACGCTTGAATCCAGCCCCTGCAGCCCGGTGTTGAAGGGACTTAAAGGTCCCTGAAGGGGTAGGACTACGTAGGTCTGCATAACCGCAGCTATGGGAACAACCATAACGGCACGGACCAGCGATGCTCACCCATCCATGGTGGACAAGACTTTTCCCGTCACCTGCTGATGGGGTAAATCAACCAAACCCCGACCCTTTGCCATGCGAAGCTGGTGGCTGCTCTGAGATTTTTAACCTCCGCGGAAGGGAAGTAGCGTATTGTTTGCAGCTGCAGCTCCTGGTTTCGGTGCGACAAGCGCACGTTAGACAGACTGAAGACGGGTAATGCTGTTCGTATGAAAATAGGAACATGTCAGGAGCACATTGCACAGTCAGCTGGGGCAGGTGGGTTTATGATTCAAAGACCCCGGATAGCTGAGGCTATAAAATACCCAGGGTTCATTTTTTTTTTTTTAAGTCTGAAGATCCATATCTAATCTTAAATGCCTTTTCAGATGTGCTCTGTAGGTCCTTTCCAAAATAAGGAAAAAGCCTGTTTTATCTTCACAGAGGATGGTTGCATGGCAAAGGGGCTGCTGCAAGATTGAGTTTGGGGTGAGAGAGAGAGATAAGCTGTATCCTCCCAGGAGAGGACCTGCGTTACTCACAGCTTTTCTATCTGCATCCATCCTTCCCCTCCTTCTCCAGCCTTGGGGCTTTCCTGATGAGCTCTCCAGGAGGAAAAGCTCAGTTTCGAGTGTTGTTGTTACTGCCCTATTTCCCCCTGGGGAGGAGATGGAAATGAACGTTTCTGGCTTGGCTATTGGACTTTTCCTTACGGCAAGCTCAACAGATTCCACGCCGCTCCCTGTTTACCAGTGCTGCAGGAGAGAGGCACCCGTGGAAGCGAGGGGTGCAAAAAGCCGAAGCATCGCCCAGCTGCAGACACTGCGCAGGGATGGAAACCGCCGGGCTGGAGGGGGGTACACGAGGGGAGAGACATGAGCAGGCAAGGGGAGAGGGGCAAGGGAACTTGCAACGGGGTGGTGCAGTCACTTGGCTGTGGGGGGAAATTCGGGGGAAGCTCGGGGCTCGTATGGAGAGCTGCACGAGCGGAACAGCTCATGCCTTCGTTTAGCTGTGGAAGGTCCCTGCGCACACGCACATCCGTGGCCCGCTTAGTGGGAGAATGGACGATGCAATTTGCAGCGAGAATGTAATTCATTAGATGGAGGAAGAAAAAAGGACGCGTAATAAATTTGCTGGAAATAACGCAGTTTAGAAGGTGCTGACATGAATCACAAATTGCATGAAATTTGTTCAATAGAACTGGGCAGCTCAGAGTAGTTGAGACGTTTCGTTTCACCTTTTCTTTATGCATATGCTCCCATTCTTCTCTTTGAAAGGAGACCTTTATTTCATTTTCATATTTTTAAAGGAATAATAGAAAGAGTAAAATAACCTGAAAGTTACACGAACTATTTTATCACAAGCCAGGTGTTGCAAAAAGAGAGAAGCAGGATTTTCTTTCCTTATGGCTGTTAATTTTACCTCTGAACATGGGCATTTTTTTCAAACCCAGATATCCTTCAGCTGAGGATACATTTAGCACCACAGGACTGACTTCTGCTGGACTCTGTGGGCCAAACTAAGCCAAGTCAGCAGCACACCTACAGATGACAAAGGCTAGTTATTACCAAGAGAAAACCAAGGGGTCCAAAGTATATTGATCCCCTGAACAGGCACACTGCTTGTCTGTGGTCTCTTCTACACTGTGTGCCCTCAAGGAACAGCTACCATGGCTACAAAGTTGATGAAGACTGTGTTTTCCACCGGAAAGGAAGCACCTCAAGCAGTTAAGTCCCCTTAAAATACCACAGTAGGAACAGGAAATCATCTTTTAGGAGGTCAATGGCAGTCCTTTCACAGGGGCACCCCAGAAGCCAAAATTGTTGCTCAAAAACCATAAAGCCCTTATTTAACCCCAGCAGTGACCCCAGCACGCCAGGTTCCCCACAGCAACATGGAATGTAGCCCTGGTGGACTCTGTGCTGCGAAAAAATGTCCTGGTTTGTGCCGATAAAATGCAAGCACTGATGCATGAAGCTTGCAGAGATGAAGCAAAAAGTCCTCAGAAGGATGGATGTTGCACAACTGCCAGAGACAGGGCAAAATCTCATTACCATTACTCGGTACAAGACTATTTTACATGAGCTAATGCTGGTTCAGGTAATAATTAAAGAAGTAGGAAGGACAGCAAAGCCAAGGCATCATGGGGAGCGGAGCGCTGATTTTTATTCAGCCTCATATTCTTCCTGTAGCCCGGCACTCAGGTGTGAAAGTCCAACATTTGGCAAAATGTTCTCCTATTTTGTGAGCACAATTTACAGTCAGAGAGGGCTGAAACTGGGGGGGCCTTTGCATTTGCTCCCAAATATCCTAACTAAAGCCAGTTTATTTGTCCAGGAGTGTATTAGCCATATGGTACCTCCATATCCTCTGGATCTGAATTGCAAATTCTCGCACACACTCATCCCCTCCCCGAATCAGTGCACGGCGTTAAACTGCGCATCTACTGCACCTCACGTCCGTGCTCTTACCTAGGGAGAGCAATCCTGGCCTTCCGTATGGGGCTTTTCTTTTTGTGAATGGAATAACTTTGGGCCTTTCAATAGAGGCGCTTTTCCCTCTGCTCTCCTCCTTAGAAATGTTTTAAAAGGAGTTTTTCCCTCCACAATACTCAGCATGTAGAAAGGCTGAAAAGTTACAGCCCAGGCCAATAACAGAGTGAACAATTATAGCAGCTGCTCTCTGAAAACATTAGCAGCAGAGGTTATTGCTTCCTCTGTCTTAATTAACCAGACCTGGCCAAAAGAGGTTTTACTCCTTCCTGCCTCTTCCTCCCCTTCACAAAGTAAAAAAGTTCATGAATTATGGGATATCAGTTTGTAACAAAAGTGGCACCTTAGGTTTGCGATCATCTGAAATCAGTATTATGAAGATCAACACCATTTTCATTTTAAAGTCTGATTAAACAGGAAACATTTGTCATTGCAAATCATTTATTTGCAATTAAAATGTTGAAGATATTTTTCATTTCAGTGTCTCACTTCAGTTCAGAACAAAAAGCAATTGCAAACCATCTGCCTTCCACTCGCAAGCTCTTGGAAAAAACTCCCCAAGCCCTGAAAGGAACAACGCTTTCAAACCTATCTCAGCTGACACCCTGGCTACCCTCTGCACTGAGGAGACTTAAAAACACCATAATCCAAAGGCCCGTCACTTTTATTAAGTCGAAAATTAAATAATGTGAAATCAATACTGTACTTCTGCCTCCAAGACGTCTGCCAGATCCAGCCTACAGCTGGCTGGGGGGTTCACTGGTCAAACATGCTCTTGCACGCAACTGTTCTGGGGCATTTCTAACATCAGCTACACAGAAAACCTTCCTGCCGAGAGGCACAAGGGAAATACATCGGAGCAGTGAACTTTCCCGTCGCTGCACTGCCAATGCTCCTGGGCTTACACGGAGCTGCCCTCTGCCACAGCTCCCTCCTCAGGGATGCGGGTGACGCAGGGCTGGTTTCCCACCTGGGTATGGTGTCACCAGAACTCCTTCCTGAACAACGGGAGAGGAACATCTAGGTTTTCCCCAAGCCAGCGATCTGTGATCAGATCTCTCCTGCTGGAGCTGCTCCGCTGCACGTGAGTGACGTGCAGCCAAACAGGGATCAGAGAAGGGATAGCGAGGGGTGGGCAGGTCGCACATTCCTGCATCCATCCACCACCCTGCAAGGATGTAGAGGCATGGCCGGGCTGTGTTTTCCAGGAGTCCTGAGGGAGAGGTCGTTTCTCCCCATAAGCAGGAAGCACAGCTGTGGTGCCGAGAAGGACATGCTCGGGGGGACGACGCCAATGTCAGAGTGGTGACCCACACGGCCATTTATCAACAACTTCTTCATTTGATAGTCTCCAGTATCAATCAAAAAAAAGGCATTTCAACTACAGCTCTCCTCTGCACAAGCATCTTTAAGATTTCTGCCAACTGTCAGCATGTCTGGCTCGTCAAGGGGAAGCAGGAAAACTTCTAAGCAAAGAGATCAAGCAATCCAATCCCCTAAACATTTAACTTCTCTGATTAAGCACTCGAGGCTGAGGCTCTGAAGGTTTATTTATCCTGGGGTGAAGCAGCCAATTAAACATCCGACGCTTCCACAGGCTGTTGGGGAGGTGTCACTTCCAGCCTGCCTTGGTTGCCAACATTTGGTGGCAACAAAAGGAATAAATAATGGGTTCTTTGAAAAGCAAGGCAGAAAAGGATAGTCAGCTGGGGAGGAAACGATGTGCTGGCAGCAACCTGTTCTCTCTACCTGTCTGCACGGGGCTGCGAAAAAGTGGGAGTAGAGTCATACTCGCTTTGCTGTAAGGGGATAGCCAGCCCCACCAAGCAGTGGGAAATATGGCAGGAGATCACAGCACTTGGCTTTCCCTGTTTTTCACTCTTGCTCTTTCATCCCCAATGCAGCCAGGCTGCTGCCACCGTCCCAGGTCCCTTTGCTAGGCTGCAGCCTTGAATCCCAAACCCCCAGGTCCCAGCCTCTGGCTGAGCCCCAGCTGGGCAGTAGAGAAGAGACCTACATCCCAGGCCAAGGTCTTGCAACACCTGAGCCACATCCAACCCGGTGCCACCTCGCACACTCGCACATTGCTCTACCTCAAAACATTTGCGTGTATGAATTTTGCATACGTTTCCAGCCTTATAGCAGCCTTCCCATATCTGAAGGGGGCCTACAAGAAAGCTGGAGAGGGACTTTTCACAAGGGCATGTAGTGATAGGACGAAGGGTAATGGCTTCAAACTGGAAGAGGCTTGATTTAGATTAGATCTCAGGAAGAAATTTTTCACTGTGAGGGTGGTGAGACACCAGAACAGGTTGCCCAGAGAAGTTGTGGATACCCCATCCCTGGAAGTGTTGAAGACCAGGCTGGATGGGGCTTTGAGCAACCTGGTCTAGTGAAAGGTGTCCCTGCTCATGGCAGGGGGGTTGGAACTGGGTGATCTTTAAGGTCCCTTCCAACTTAAACCATTCTATGACCCTATGAATCCATGGTTCTGTATGTCTGCGCTTCTCAGACACATCTGTGCCCTGGCCACTCTGGCCAGTCTGTCAGAGATCTGGCTGTATCCAACACCCCTTGATGGCGCTGCCAAGGATACGTGATCCAAAACATCTGCACCCACAGCAAAGCCAGTATGGCCAAGACTTGCTTTGCTGCCTTTATAGCCCTTCCAACAGCATCTCCTGGCTGGAGGGACCTCGCCAAAATTGTATTAGCGTCCCAGTCAGGATCAGGAGGAAGGCGAATCCTCACTAGCTCTTATTGCTTCCTCACTATCCAAACCTGTTTAGAGCAGGTTTTCAGAAGCACAGACCTGCTTTGGGTAATGACCTGCACGATCTCATGTGCACATGTGTTACAGTTGGTAACTTGTTCAGTGCAAAACTTTGAAACAAAACAAAACTGCAATACAAAAAACCCCCAATTTTATATTTTTGCATCAGTTTATGGAAAATAAAGATCCTGCCCTGCCTGAAACTATTCTTTTACTTTAAAGGGAATGAATAAAGCCTGTCTTCTAATAATTTTTTAATTCACTGAGAGTTGGGAAAGCTTGAACAGGAAAATAAGGCAAGCAGCTCAGCAATTTATAGTCAAATATTCATTGAAAATTGTCCAGGCATCAGCAGCACTGTCTAACAAAAACGATCCTAAAATTTCAACTCCACAGGTGGGTTCGCTTCAGGGAAACTTAATATAATTATATTTCAATGTTTCTTTTCAGAACTTCATACATAATCATAGCATTTTGTACACCGGCATGAAAGTGTGTAAGCAGAAAGATGCTGATGCCTTATAGCACAATTAATTTCTCCAAGGAGTAAATTGACCCATGTGTCATGAGGATCAGATTGAGAGACTTAGAAAATATTCCTCTGCAAAAATTGAAAATTGCTTGTATTATGATGAGGCCGTTTATTTTGCTGGTGCTAGAACAAATTAAAAATTATATATTGAGAAAATTGCCCCATATTGAGAAAATTGCCCCAACAAATAAAAGTTCAGCTCCTGTGTAACCACAGCAGTGAATATTTATATCTACTTAAATGGGTTTCGACCTGGTTTTTTGTTGTTTTTTTGGGGGGGGGGAGGGGGGCGGGGCAGGGAGAGCGCCTCACTATTCTCACCATTTTAGATACTGGGGAAACTAAGGCATGGAAAGATGAAGCAACTTGCCCAAGATCACCCAAAAAGCCACCAGCAGAGCCAGAAAGTGAAACCAAGTCTCTTAAGATCCAGCCCTGGTTTCTGGGACACGCTGTCCTCTGGGAAGCAGTTTGGCTCCCTGTTGCCTCCACCAAGGCTCTCTGCCAAGCTGAGAACCTCGCACAGGCCAACCTGGCCAACGTGTAGACCTCAGCAGCAACAAAGGGTCTTGTAAAACCTGCAGTGGGCTTGCCTGTTCCCTGCAGCAGATGGAGATATGCAGACCTGCATGCTTGACTTTTGGGTGAATGTGGAGAAGCCGCCGCACATTAGCTACCAGAATATCATCCTGAAGGTCACAAACTCTGACCGGGGCTTCCTCCACCCACTAAGACTCTGGGGGAGCCGAAAAGCACAGCAGTCACACAACAGCCTGAAGCCATGCAACGCTTACCATGTATGGACCTACAGCTACCATTCACAAACAGGACAAAACATAGCCCTTGCCCTGCCAGAGGGCCAGAAAAAAACACAGCACCAAAGATCACATCCTTGGAAACATGGCATTCACAGCCAGAGTCACAGATTAATGTGGGTTGGTAGAGACCTCTGGAGTTCTCTGGTCCCATGCAATGCTCAAAGCAGGACCAGCTCGAGCAGGTTGCTCATGGACCTGCCTGGTTAGGTCTTAAATGTCTCCAAGGATGGAGACCCCACGGCCTCTCTGTTGCACTGGTCGGCTGTGGCGGTGCTTGGCTGACCTCACAGGGAAATCCAGACTGATCCTGTCTTGTTTCAATCTATGTCCCTTCTCTTTCATCTTCCCGCTAGGCACTGCCGTGAAGAGCCCAGACCCTTCTAGATGACCTCTTTGTAGTACTGGTGATCTGCTTTTAGGTCCTCCTGTACCATTTCTTCTCCAGACTGACCCTCACAGGGCAAGTGCTCCAGCCCAACCACCTCGCTGATATGCATGACCTGGGGCCATATCACAGAACCATAGAAACGTGCAGAAGACAAAAATCTTGCCCTGTGCAAAAGGGGCAGGCCAAGAGTCGTCCTGCTCCATGAACGTCACCATGCATGCAATCCATTTTCTCCTGATTCATCCGCCACCCCACTGTCCCAGTTACTCTGCAGCAGCCAGATTAATGTGGAATGAGTTTCCCTGTAGGATCACCCATTCATCTTTCCTTGGCAGCCCCCCAGCTCCTGCCAAAACACTTTGTTCACGCCTGCAGGGCTGGAAGTTGGGAGAGATTTTACTCCAGCTCCAGCGCAGCCCGGTAAACGTGATTTGTGCCATTGCTACTAAAAGGCCACAAGCTTTCTACTGCCCTGCTGGTGCAAGTTCACAGGGCATGCCTTGGCCTAAACTAATTTTGACTTCTTTTAGCTGTGACTACAGATGTAAGGCCAACTGTACGGAAGGGTGACACCTGAGGTCCCCATCCACAAACACAACCCACAGTGGTCAAAGTGTGGTCACTGCTGGAGTGAGGATGTAAGAGCATGTAAGCAGACAATGTTAAGAAAATATATAAAAGTAAATCCATCACTGTTCTCAGACTCCTCCACGCCAAGATCTCAGGATAACTCACTGTGAACACCCACTTTCTCCACATGACTCAGACTGAAGTCCCAATTGAAGGACCTAGAGGTGGAATGGTCAATGTGACACCCATGAAAAGGGATAGATACTGGGAAGCTTTTGCATACAATGTTAACCATTTCACTGATGAGGCTTTTCTGATTGAGTTAGGACAAAGTCCATTAACACAAGTAGAAGTGCAATAATAATAATAATAATAATAACTTTTTGTGATAATTGGGTTATTAGGGTTTTATGAAGGACTACAAATAATCACAGTTCAGGCAACACTGACTTGTACATCCTTACAGGAGTAGTGACAGACAGTTATGGAGAAAAAGTGGCACTGCCACTCCCATTTTAACCTCTGCCAAATTCGTGTAAATGTCCCAAAACCCCGCTGCCTCCTTTTGCATCCCTCACAGCATAACAGCAGGGTCTGAGCTTTAGTCACCCATAGTGACTGGGAGCATCCCAGTTTGCAAGAACAAATCCTCACATAAGGTACCATCCGAAATCCCCCCCCAGGTAATGTGTTATTTTAATACAGAGAGGGCTTCTGCCTTGGAAACCACTAGTACCTGTGTTGGGCTCTGCTGTGCAAAAGTCAAGAGCTTAGGAGAACCAAGTAAGCAGAAACCATCCTTAGACATCCTTCATTCTCAGAACGATTTCTTTTTGGTGCAGTCTAGAGGTCTTACTCACTTTTTATGGTACCTTATAATAATAAAAATAGAACATATCAGCAAAACTGACCTGTGATAACATCGATCTCATTAAGAGCAAAACAGACAATTCAAATTACTCCGAGATGAATTAATTATGATGAATTAGTGAATTAAGTTTTGTGTCAGATCTCCGAACAATGGCAGCAGCTAATCAAATCCAAAAGGGGACAAAAAACTCTGTTTGCTGCTCTGGTTTTGGTCTTCAGATGGGCGTGAAAAGGTGCTCTGCTCTGACGATGGCCTGAGGACAGCGTTAGCTTTGACCAAGTGTCGAGCCATGCGGGTCTTAAGCAAGAGAAGTCACCCATGTCGGGCACAAAAGAAACTCAGTTACTAAGCACAGAAACCAAAAGGTTTCCTTCAATCTCACTGTATTGTTTTCTCCTTAAACTGAAGAGTAGACACAATAATCATCGATCAGTCTGCTCTCATTGAAGCTTTCTTTCCAAACCCAGTAACTGAGGGTTGAGATGCAGCTGATGACAAGACAACCCTCGTTATAAACTTTCAGCAGCTGTTTGGTAGCTACTTTGCTTCCAGGGAAGTGACGGATGCAGCCTTCCACCTCCCCCAGCAGGTGTTGAGGAGAGCGGGACCTTGCTGCAGAGCTCTCTGGAGACTCCAAAAATGCAAATACTTTTCCCATATGACCACGGGAGGGCTCGGAAGGGACATCCTGGCTCCCCCAGCCACTGCCCTTGTAGCACCACAGCTGGCACTGTGTCGTGCCACCAAGACCCCCTCCTCCCTTACCCAAACATCTTGCGTTCACTCACATATCGCCTCATTAAACTCCGGCTGGCTGTTAGCAGAAAATGAGGAATTTAGCCATGCCTGAACTGGGCAGAGCCAGGACCGTCCCCAGGACTCTAAGCCAAGCACTCCCGATTAATTTTTGTACCTTCGCAACCTTTTCCATTTGATACAAGACAATTTGCAGTTTTCCAAGTCTCGCCTCAAACAGGGGTCTGTCACCCTCACAGGGAAGAAATAAACTCTTAATTGATGGCACAATATCCCAGGAGCAAGAAAGCAAGCAGCAAGAAAACAAAAAATGATCCTGATTTTCATTTCTTCTGCACAATGATCCCAATTATACCATATATCACATCATTTGCATTGCCACAACATAGCCTTTTATATCTGCTTGACTTGCGAGCCATTTAATCTCAGCCTACCTTTAAAAAAAGGCTTGTAGAAAATGAGACACTTGCTTTATGCTGATGCAGTTAAGGGAGTTAATTTCAATTCTGAAGCGAATAAGGTTTATGCAAGTTAATAGCTCGAGGGGTCCAGGAGCCAACTGGAGTAAGGTTCTTGTTGTTCCCTTTTAATAATCCATGGGACAATCCCAGGTATTTACATAAATTGAATCTTCCTGATCTCATCTAATTTTCAGGCAATAATCTCCTAGGGAGGAGGACATTTAGCGCTAATTTCAGAAGTGTGCATACGACTTTTGCTGGCTTTGCACATGGCCCTGAAATGTATTTAGGGCAGCATAAGGACAGTTTCCCACTTGGCACTTATTTCATAGAATCATAGAATGGTTTAGGTTGGAAGGGACCTTAAAGATCATCCAGTTCCAACCCCTCTGCCATGAGCAGGGACACCTTTCACTAGACTAGGTTGCTCAAAGCCCCATCCAGCCTGGTCTTCAACACTTCCAGGGATGAGGTATCCACAACTTCTCTGGGCAACCTGTTCTGGTGTCTCACCACCCTCACAGTGAAAAATTTCTTCCTGAGATCTAATCTAAATCAAGCCTCTTCCAGTTTGAAGCCATTACCCCTCATCCTATCACTCCATGCCCTTGTGAAAAGTCCCTCTCCAGATTTCTTGTAGGCCTCCTTCAGGGAAGGCCGCTACAAGGTCTCCCTGGAGCCTCCTCTTGTCCAGGCTGAACAACCCCAACTCTCTCATAGCAGAGGTGCTCTAATCCTCTGATCATCTTCATGGCCCTCCTCTGGACCCGCTCCAACAAGTCCTTGCCCTTCTTATGTTGGAGCCTCCAGATCTGGACGCAGTACTCCAGGTGGCGTCTCACGAGAACGGAGTAGAGGGGCAGAATCACCTCCCTCAACCTGCTGGCCACGCTTCTTTGGATGCAGCCAGGATTAAATGCCACCGGCATCAACAAAGTTGGTTTCAGTGTCTGCCGAGACCATGGTTTACTCCCCCTGCTGCGGGGTCTGCCTGCGCAAGAAGCTGATATTCAGCAGCTCCAGTATTTGCAAGCAATGCAGTGACATGTGTCAGCGGCTGCTCTTGGGAAAGTGATGCAAAGTTCTACAAAAGCATAATAGACTGCATTTCAATTAAGCCAGAGATCTGGAGAATCACTAATTCAGTTTAATCTGTCATTAATATATTATAACTCCTGCAGCTTATTGATCACGCTGGAGAAACATTCACTTTCTGCCTCTTTTTCTACAGCAACACATTGAAAATCAGCCAATTATTTCAGCAACAGAAGGGAAAATTGTGTTATGCAGAGCCTGGCTCTCCTGAGAAGCTAAGCACAATGAGGTATCTCTGCTGTGACATTTATAGCAGAACTCGGGAAAGTTCACAGCTCTTCCCCAGAAACATTTATGTTGGTATCTGTACAAAATTTGTTAACAGCTGCAAATTCAGTTTGTCAATCTTTGTGTCTGATTGCTGCTCTGAGCACCCGCCAGGTACGAGGGTAGTGGAGGGTCTGTGGTCGAGGACGTACGTATTTCAGTATCCCAGTTCTCACGCTTGCTTACACAGCCTCAGGACCGCTGCTTGCAGAGGCACGATCTAAGCTCTGCAACTACTTTTGTCACATCTGGGCTACCTAGTGAAATGCATTTTCTATTGCAAAACGAACAGAAATCACAAAGCAAAAAAATAACCAAATCCACGTACACTCACTCAACAACCCAGCACCAAAAAATGAGTGGACAGGCTCCTCCGCCACTGAGCAGCGGGGAGGTGCAGGACAAGGCATTTACCTGCTCCGTGTCCCACCTCTCCGTCGGATCCAGCCACAGCATCCCCATAAAAATGGCAGCTCACGGTACACAGCCCTTTGCCCAGAGCGGGCTCTGGCCGCTGTCACAGCCATAGGTGCCGCCGGAGCTGCTGGAGGATTTTTGGCAGAACAGGGAGGCCCTGTGTTTGCTCCTGGGCTGCTTCTGCAGTCTTAATGCACGCCAGGGGAGGAGTTTGCTGGTTGCACTGGCATTTGATGGCCCTCAGATAAACCATGCCTCTGAACCAGCAAGCGTGGCTGATTGCGCCTGCCTGGAAGGTAGGTGGGGAGATGTTTCCTCCTTGCCCCAGTCTGAGCAGACGAACAAGAACGTGCCCACAACACACTGCGCAGGGCTGCTGGATGCTAAACCCCAGACTACAAGCGCAGAACATGTTTTGGGGCATATATAGCAGCAGCTGTGGAGGACAAGCATGTTCATATCAACGTTCCTCAAAAGACAGGGAGAAAACTCAGAAGCACCAAAGACTCAAGAGGTATCTTATCTTCATCTCAAGGAACATGATAAATACCCCTCCCCACCTAGGGGGTTTTACCCTTCGCACCTGCACAAACAGCTTAATTATCCTCAGAAGAAGGACAAGACGACGGGGCGAAATTAAAATCATCTCCTTCAGTTTAAGGACCACCTGGAAGCAAGATGCTGGGATGTATCTGGTAGCAGCTTTATCTGCTGGCAATGGAAATATCCAGGCAAACAGCTGCAAAAATAGGTGCTGATCCTGCAGAAGAGTGTCTGCTTGGGACATTCAGGATTTTGTGGGCCTGACTGAGGCGGCATCAGTCCCTCTTGTGCCCTTGTGCCTGGGTGATCAAAGCAAAATGAAGCTTCAGGCAGGCTGTATCAGACCTTCCTCCAGGAGGCATCCGGAAGGAGGTGACCACGCACCTGCTAGGATAAGGCACTGGGTTGTGGCAGATGCCTGGCTCTGCCTTGCTTGTGCTCAGGATAAGAAACCAGCCTTCCTTCTGTCCCAGCCCAGTCCTGCATCCCCTGTGAGATGGTGACCCCCTGTGGAAAGCCTTTAGGTTACACGTACGAGGCTGCAAAAGGTGAGAGCATCAGCTCAGCACTGGGGAAAGGAACGGTTTATTTGGCCCCAGGTATCTGGGACCGCTTTGCCCTACTGGAATTTATCCTTTCTCTCACTTGCCCTGCTCCTCCCTGCTAAACGTGCCATGTCACCTTTCTGAAGATCAGCAGAGACACAAGAGCGGGACAGGACCACAGCATCACCTTCCACTCACCACCCGTCTCATCTGGAGGCAAGAGCCACCAAACAAGTCCTGCCCCAGGCTCCACGCACCCAGCATTTGACAACCTCAGCAACCCGATGTCAAGCACACCCGAGTGATCACCAGCGGGAAAAGTCCTGTGCAGCCCAACCCAGGAATTTGCAGCCAAGAGCAACCCTTCATCCTAGTCCCACCCTCCGAAAACAGAGGCTGGAGATGTTTCCCACAGGGTATGGGCAAAGGAGCCTGCGTACTCCATCTCCCTGAAGGCGAGCTCTTCAGAGTAGACTACTCTGCAGGTGAGATCCTGCCATGTTGCCCCTGCACAGGGGCCTGCTCACAGGCAGGATCCCACCCCAAAACAAGAGGAAGCACAGAGGGCCCTGCAGCCCCGCTGCAGAGCAGAGCCCAGGCTGGACCACAAAAAGGAGTGAGGGGGTCATGTTCCTCCAGCCTTTGTGCAGCAGCGGTGCCTTTTTCTCTCTTCCAGTCCTGGGAGACACAAGTGCGATGGTCAGACATCACCTGTTTTTCAGGAGGGCTTGTGAGATAACATCTTCCACAAGACAACACAGATGCCCCAGGAAAACATGGATCAGTCCCAGGAAAGAGCAATGCAAATGTCAGCAAAAGGATGTCCTGGTCACATCTGCAGCTTGCAGGCTGGTTTTGGCCTCCATCACACACCACCTTCCCCATGGGTAGATATTCCCTCAACACTTCAGTCACTTCACCTATGAACTAAAAATAAAATTTTTAAAAAGTAAAAATAAAAATAAAAACCTTTCTTTCCTGTGTCAGTGTTTCAGACCAAGGTCCAGTCTGTACCTCTCTGTTGGCTAAAGCGGGGCTTCTGCAGTGTGCTGCCCCCTTTGCAGCAGCTACTTTGGCACCACATGAAGGTTTCAAAGGTGCCCAAGCAACCAAAGTGCTTAGAGGCATCACTCCAGGTGATGTACAGCCCCTCACATGACCAAACACAAGATTTAATGAAAAGCTGTCACCGAGAAACTCTCTGTGACTTAAGGGGGATTTGGGAACCCACCTCAGTGCGAGACCCTTGGCTGCCTCCACTGCCCGTCCCAGGCACTGGAAGCCCCCGTAGACAGAAGGACATTCTGCCACAGCTCTTGCGTTGGCTGCGTGTGCTTTGGGCAGTGTCAGGGTGAAGGAGCAGACACCAGCCCCTCAACCACTCACTGGATTCACTGACAGGACTCGTCCCCAGGGCCCGTCCTTGCTTTCCAGCTCAGCTGGGTCAGCACAGCCCCATCGGGACCAGGACGGGAGAAGATGCTCACCGAGCACCACAGCCCTTTCACGGGTCTCCTCTCAGCAGTGCCCAGGAAGCACCTCTGCTTTTATGGGCTTGAAGGACAACTGAAGTGCTACAGATTTCTCCAAACCCCTTTAAAAAAATAAGAGAAAAAAAAAACATTCAGGCCGGCATGCAGCTTGTAGTGCTGGCCCAGAGGCAGGCTCATTTCCAAGCAAGTCACTTCGGTGCACAGTATTGCTTTTGATCAAAAATTGTCTTCTACGCCAGGCTCCGCCATGAGCATCACCCCCAGGATGGTCAAAGATGCTGGGGACCGCATCTCCGCGCCACGGCTTTGCAGCAGCCCAGCACTCCCCATCCTGTCCCTGCGGAGCACGGCGAGCGTCAGTCCTGACTGGAAGCTCACCAGATAACCAAGATATGGGGAGGCAACGTCGCCACCTTCCTTTGTCCCCTCCTACCCCCAGAAGCAGTGGAGCACTGAGCACTTTTCCCCTTCTGAGGACAAACGGGCTAATTTCAGTGCACTCAGTGTAAAATGCGGTAGGCATACAAAATGGGATAAAAACATGTCAGTCTGGGGCCAGTGTTTAATTTCTCACTCACTACTCACTCTCACTGCTTCCCGATTGAATGGGCTCTGTTGATAGCCGGAGGATGCCGGGGGTTTTCTAATCGTCAGCACCGCAAACTCAGCGGAGGGTCTGAAAACTCGCCGGGCATTTTACCTCCCGCCTTCCCCCCCGCCACCAGTGGGGACAAGCTCGGCGGTTAGCCCTGAGCTGACCATCTTTGTGACAAGATGGAAAAAACTGGTTCACGGCAGCTGTGGCTCTTCCCTGGTGAATCCTACCCCACCGGACCCAAGCACAGACCAGCCCTTTTTCCTACGAGTCCTGCCCGCACACCCGCCTGTCCCGCAGCATGCACAACCCACGCTGGAGCCCCCCGTGCAGCTCCAGGCACAGTGGACCCCCATGACAACTGCTTGGGGGATTAAATCTCCAGCTCTGCCCTCCTGCCCTGCAGACTGGGGTTTCTCTACAGCAGCTGCTTCCCCCAGTGAGTGCAGGCTTTGGGCTTTCTTTAGTCCCATTAGAGGTGGTAATCAAGGGGTCGAAATGAGATTTATTTTTTTTTTCTAAGAGCTCTTGATTTGTGCTGGATTGCTGAAAGCGTGTCTCTGCTCCTTCTCCTCTATTATCTGAACTCCGCTGCTTCTTGCTTTCCTGGCACAAGCATCTGCAAGAAGAACTTGCTATATTTGGGAGTGAGTAGTTTAAAACGGCACAGAGCAAAAAACCTCTTGCCAGTCCTCCAACTTCCTATCAAACTGAAATCCCAGAGACCATTTTGTTCGAAAGCCTCTGTGCAAGCCAGCTGGGCAAAAAGCACGTCAGAGCTGTGCAAACATTACGTTTCGTTATGCTGTCAACATTTTGCAGAAGAAATAATTTTCACTGAGCCACCTGGGGTGTGCAGGAGACGGACAAAGCGTCAGATTGAACAGGTAAAACATATTCAACTATGTTATCTGGCTAACGCAGAAAGCGGTGAAAAGACCTACTATTCAGGGAGGAAAAATAGATAATTAAAAATCTGTTGTCATCTTAACAAGTCCCATGAGTTTTAACAAGGGAAGGTCAGTGTAATTAGACAACCTACCCAGCCAAGCCATGCTCAGAGGTCCAAAGCTAATTTCATTTTATAGGCTACTGTTCTTCTTGAGGGGAGCCAGTTCCTGAAGAGTTCCCAGATGTCCCTTCTGGGACCAGCCCTGTCACCCCTGCGTTCACCAAACCGCACCTCTGCGCAACCAGGCACATCCCGCTTCACCCAGGGGAACTGCAACGTGTCATGTGAAGAGCATCTTTTCTAATGGCTCTGGTGCCCCCTCTCCTCCGGAGAAGACGTGCTTAGAACTAGCAAAGTCACCCGAAAAGCCCAGACAAACTTTTCTCTGGCCTCTTCCTCATCACCATGGGTGGCTTTATCCAGCTCAGTTGGCCATCAACAAGCTAACGCCAGGCTCACGAGCCGCAAAAGCCTCCTGATGCTCCTGTGCAGGGAAAAAAAAATCACTGTGCTTTTGGCCTTCAGCACACAGAGGTAGCAACTTCCCGGGAAGCTGCCTGGGGAGGGCTGTGGCACAGTCCATCGTGCACCAGGACTACAACAGCGATGGAGCAAACAGCGGGTGAAGAGAGATGCTCACCAGCCCCTGCAGCCGCCGCAGCTGCCACGTTGTGAGAGACCGGAAGGTCACGTAACTGTCCCAAAACTTGCTTGTATGCACCTGCCTGCACTTTGCAAGGGACCTTGTGCAAACAGCCGACCATTCATTTCGCTTATCAGGAAGGAAACTTGTGCGGACTTACTATAGCAGCAGACCGTTCTCCTCACTCATCAGGCGCCTCCAAAACCGACCCCTATCCAGGCTGGGCTGGCCACCACCAAGGACCATGTCCTGGTTACTACAGTCCCGCAAAGGCCTCATGATAAGCAAGACCTGAGGCGTGTGAACAGTTCATACCATAGAAACGAGCCACGGTGTGCACCCACCGCCGAAGAATTGATGACCAAGGACCAACGGGACGCCGCTGGATCCATGGTGGTGACGATCCTCTGCTTACCTTTCTGAATGCTTGCTTAGTTTCTTTCTAATATCTCCTGCCTTTCCTGTTGCTCCATTCCTTTGTACTCATTCAATAAAAACAGCCTGATTGGTGGCATTTGACCTCGTTTGTGTCTTAATCTCACTCTTGGGATCACTACAAACCTTCCTCGAGCCCAAAGTCGGACCGGGACTTTACACACGGGATGGAGGGCGGCATTTCATTTTCGTCTCTGTCATGTAGCCGTCCGCAGCCCGGCAGAACTCGTCACTGCGGCAATTCAGTCAGGAGACAACAGAGGGTTGAAGATGTTCGGAGACAAGCGGTCCATGCTTCCCTCATCACTAGTGAGGGCAGGACGTCTCTGCACGGGAAGCCTTTGAGGGTGACAGCACTAACCTCACCTCCCACCCCAGTCAAGGGTGGGCGACGTTACTGGGAACGGGGAGGATTCAGGCTTCACTGACGTTAGTGCCACAGGTTTTAAGCTGCTCTTAGCCACTTCTGGCACTTGAGGATGGTAAGTTTTCTCCAGGGATGTCAGGGCTTCAACTCCTTGGCCCCATAAGGAGGGAAGAAAACCACTGCTCACCTGTACAGGGAGGGGACAACCTGGGACAAGGGAGAGGGGCATGCTTAATGTAAACACCACGACTTCACCTGAAACCACTCTTTTCCTGCTAACTTTTATATTCAAGATATAAAATCAATTCCCCGGCCAGGCCGGAGCCTCAGTTTCTTCTCCAGCCGGGGGGAGTGCCCTTTGTGGTACCTGTACTCCGCGGGAGGACAGAGAGGGTCCTGCTGGGTTTGGCGTGTCATCTTGCAGCTGACTACATGTACATACTTACCTCAGAAGAAACCCTGAGGGAGAAAGTTCCACTTTTCAGCACACGTATTGGTTCCCATCTGCTCGCATGATTTTTTTAAAATTGTATAAATGTTTACACCCCTAGACTTTATTTTTCTTTTGGTTTTTCCCCCTGTCATTCCGCAGGTTAAGGGGGGAGGATGAAGTCTGTTGCCACACGGCGTCCCCTGCAGACCGTGGCTGTGAACAGCCAGGACGCCTGTTTGCAAGGTGAGTGGCAAGAGCCACCTCCAGCGCTACCGGCCTGCAGACCTGGCCTAGGAGGTAAGTCCAGGGAGGAGATGCCTTTGCTTGCTGATGATGGCCTCACCCCAGCTAGAGCCAGATCAGCCTGGGGTGTTGGAAAGAAAAGGGGTGGAGATGGCATGACACAAGGTATGACATTTCTCAGCTGGTGAGGAAGAGGGGACAGTGCCTGCCAGCGAGGCACAGTATGATGAGGGCATCATGAGTCACTGGTGGGTTTTCTCCAGCTGGAAGCAGAGAAAGGTTTCCCCATCGTCGGTCCTACGCACATACCCACACCCACCTCGGGCAAGGTCAGAAATAGCACCCAGCACACACCCCAACACTCACGCACCAGCGTATCATGGAGACGAGCGGCTCAGCTTCTCTTTTTCTTCCCTGTTGCAAAATCCTACAGTAGGACCCTACCAGCTCATGGAGGTTGCGCAATGCCATCAATCACAATGACATAGGAGAGAGGCTTTAGCAAGTGTCACCTCGAGCCCCGGGTCCTACCCCCGGGTCCACCAGGACACTGAGCCATGCCCTGTGTCAGAGAAGGACAGCAGGGAGAGGCTCATGAGGGATTCGCACTGCAGAGCCTGCAGGTTGGTTGCTCTTCTCAGTCAAGACAGGTGGGCACCAAGGGTCCTCCTCACCCCTCCTTGCTGAGCCTGGGACCATGCTGCCTGGAGAGAACCAGGAACTGGCCCTCCCACCTTCTCATCAGCAGGCCACCACCAAAACTGGGTGACAAGACTTGTGGAGGGGCCCAGCACCATCAGCAGTGACCAACTTAGGACACTTTCCTGCTCGACCCGGCAGAAGTGATCTCCAGATCACCACTGCATCCTGCGAGGAAAGGGATCTGAAGTCTTACCTCTCTGGTGTTGTCATCAGGGGATAAAGCACCAAGATTTAAAATATGGATATGGGTTTGATCAGTAAATTTGATCTCACTACAGTGATTCTAAGGCATTGCATGTTAACGATGAATACAAACAACCTATCAATCATCTTCAGACACTCACGAAGAAGTCTCCATGCCTTAGGCTAAGCAATATTGTACAACCCGAGCACATGCACATTGGCAACAGCACTGGGTGGCCCAGCCCTAGGGCTGCGGGGTGACCTGGATCCTCCCATGATCATTTGCTTTCATAATTGCAGGAAATTGCAATTTACGCTGTGTGCAGAGGGCAGTGTCCGTGCCTGACAGGAGTGTTGATAGCTTCAAGGATCCCAGAAAGACCCTGCAGGAACACGTCCCAGGGAGCAGCACCAGGAGGAGCTGAGCCAGGAGCCAAGGGGGTCTCAGCACTGGCCATGCCCTCACCAACAGGGCACAGTCCCACGGGGTCTCAGCACGGCTGGCAGAGCTGGGGGTGGGACAGGGATCCATCAACAGCCCCAGACACAGCGAGGGGATGAACCAGGACCAGGGTCACTCCAGGGGACCCAGTCTGGAGCAGGAGAAAGGGCTGGAGACAAAGCTACAAGGCAGGTCCAAGGTCCATGCAGTAGCCAGGGCTGGAGGTAAGGACATACCTAACGCAGCTCAGACAGGGACAGGGGACACAGGCTTAAGCTTAAATGAGGTCCGAGGCCATGAGCAGAGGAGGCGTGTGGGTGAGGGTCACAGATAAGGTGAAAAAGCCAAAGGCAACCTGTACCCCACTTCTCAACACTATCTGAGTTCTTTAGTTTTCGTGGTAAAGCTGCTTTTTATCACAGACTCTCACACATGGAAGATGCCCTTCAAAAAAGCCAGATAGGCTGAATGCTGCCAGCCTGGTCAGGTGGGATCAATACTTCTGCTCGTTCACACTAACGAGGATATAGCCCCGTTGTCTTCAGCTGAGCACATCGCAGTTGCGGCACACCGGTAATGCCCACAGGCTCCAAAACTAACATGACTTTCGCAGCTCTGTCTGAACTGTGCTTTGCAGAGCGGGGAGCTACAAGTCCATGTGTGTACGGGTCTGCAGGCGCAGGCACTGCTGAGGAGAGCTATGTGTCTCAGCCGGCTGGCCCTAAATCTCTCCTTGAGTCCCAGAGCCAGGAAAAAGCTTTGGGTTCATGAGCTGTAGCAGCAGCAAAGCTCTGACGCCCCCCTAAGTTTAACGAAGCGTGACCCCAGAATTGATCCATCAGATGCAAGCAAAGCATAACAAGAGACAACACGAAATAAGCACTTCCCTGGTCGCTCGTTCACGTCTGTCACCGACATTTAACAAAGTCAGGCAGCGAACGCAGCCAAAACCAAGAGCTCAGTGTTCAGCTGATCGAGCTACCACCAGCCAGCCAAGCAGAAAGACCTGCCAAGCGAAAAGCTCTTGGCAGGGGAACTTCCACTGATGCTCTTAGCCTGTTGCAAATGCAAAGTAACACAGCCCACAGTGGAAGGTGCTGAAATTAGGTCAGCCTTTTTCGGCATTTGCTCCGAGTGCAGAACACGTAGGGACGATCACCAAGGCTGACACTCAGCAGCTTGTGAGGCTGGGGTAATCTGTGCCATTCATTTGTGCCCTTAGTCACTGGCATTTCAACATGAAAGTGTAAGACCTTGGAATCCAAGAGTTCGTAACACCCAAAATCTCATTTTCTCTGGTATGGCCACTTTTTCTCGCATGCTGTTCTGAGCTGCTGGCTAATAAATACAGATAAACTGGTGAAAATGCCTGGTTGCATCCATCTGCATCCTCATTTCTTGCCTAGTCTCCCTAGTAAGGAGACCAGCACAATTACCCATCCAGGCCTTAAGCCAAGATGATAAAAGGGAAACGTGGACAAACCCACCAAAAGTATGATGGAGCCCCTTCACCACTGCCTAGTGCTTGTGTAGATAGGCTGGAAAATGGGGAATAAGCACAAATGAAGGGAGTAGTTCGAAAAATGACAAGAGAGGGCACCTGAGCAGCTTGCCACCAGGATTTCCTCGGTCAGCAAGGGTTACTGACCCAACGACATGGCAAATGGACACCTGCACAGTCACTGACCTGGCTGGCAAGAGAAACAGGCCATCTTCGTGCATGGCACTCAGAGGGAATGGGGCAATGACGGTGGAGAAGCAGGAGGACACAGATTCGTATTGCATCTGAGCACATCCTGGATGGAGATCCCTGTTGTCGGGCAACCAGCTCATCGCTCTGACAATGTGAATCAGGATCTGGCCTTGCGCTCACTGCAAGCTCATCAAACCCCGGCAATGATGGGAAGTGGCATTTTCCTTGGGAGAAAGAGCAACCCACAGAAGACGCACTCCTAGGGAGCTGTATTTCCCACTAGAAGCTTGTTTTCTGGTTACTCTCTTGTTTTGCTCTCCTTCATTAGGTCCAAGCCCCTCCATGCCCAAAGACGTGGTTGTGTTAGCTCTCCTCGAGATACCATTTTTTAGGCAAAGAATAACAGCACCCTTACACTTCTCACCTCAAGCTGCTTCCTCCAGCCATCAGATCACTTCTGCAGCACTTCTCTGCACCCCTCCCACCTTCCTTTCAAAACAGGACCACCAGACCTGGACACAGGACTCCTGGGCTTGAGGATTAACATAGGCCATGACACAACACTGGACTCACTTTATCCGTGGGTGAGATTTACAACAAGAGAAATACGCTTACTTCAAAACACAGAAAAGCAAAGACACAAGATCAAAGTAAGAAATACACTATTAGGACTATGCAAAACAAGCATCCCCATTGTTCACCTCAGCACCTTCACCCACTGCCAAGACTCCTTCTCTTGACCTGGCACCTTCCCCTATTACCTGAAGATGAAAATTCTTTCAAGGGGATCCTGCTCCTGCCTTCCAGTCTTACCCCAGGAGTAAAAACTCAAAGACCCCTCCTGTGCACGATCCCAAGCTCCAGTCTCAATTGCCTTCTGCTCAGGGAAGCTTCCTTGCCTGTTTTTCTTGGGTTCTGGGACATCGCATCACAAGACATTGAAAAGAAATTTTTTTTTTTTCCTAGATCTGGAGCTGTCTTCCGCTGTGATGCTCACACCAACCCCAAACACAGTACCATACTTACCAAAACTAGCAGCAATGCACTCGACTGAGTGAAAGACCCCACCAAGCTTCTACATACGCTTGGATTCAGAGGGTTGCTTCTGAGGAACATCCACGCTCGCAGAACAAAGCCAGGGCTTGTGGACAAGACCCATTTGCTATAAAAACTACACTGACTGATAATGTTGTTTCTTTCTTACCAATTATGCACTTAACACCAATTACTAACTTTCCCACTGTTTTTGCACTAGGCTGTCCTCAGGCTAAATAGGTTACAGCTACGAGGGTCATGTCCCTTCTGATGCAGGCACAGTATCCCCAATTTCTCTGCAATAAAAATTCATCATAATTTAATGGTAAACACCTCCACCAGTTCTCTTAAGAGTTCTTAGGTGCTGATCCTCTCTGCCTGACGATCTAAGGGTTATTTGCCCAGATCAGACATCACTCAAACTCCCCCCAGTTAAGACACAGCCAGAGTATAGCTCAGTCTCCCCGCCCAGACAGGCTTGTCACTGACCCACTCCAGACATTTCTGCACCCACCTCTGCTTGTAAACGGAAGCTGTGATGGGTCAGGCACGTGTGCTGAAGAAGCTGCTCCTCCAGCTCCACTGGTCATAGTTCAGGTTCTAAATGCAGTGAGCCACACTACCGCTTGGACCAGAAGAAAAGCCCCGGGACTTTCCACTCAGAAAAGCTAGGGGTACACAACAGGGTAACCTGCAAGGACCAGATGCTGTAGGAAGCAAAGGTTCCTCAAACAGCTCAAAGGCAGTGTGGGAAGAGACTAGAGTGGTTTAATTCTTACACAACACAGCTGCATAAACACATGCAGCCCTACAACACAACAGCATAGCTGCTGGGACCCAAAACAAGCACAAGCTTTGGCTAATCTTCCCAAGATGAAGCGCCACATACTGCAGCGTTTTCAAAAACAGAGTGCTTCTTCAGTCAAAACAGCCAAGGACTTCCACCTCTTACTCAAAACCAGAGTCCGCATTAAGGGACAGGGAGGCATAGTTTATCTCTCCTGTGGTCAGGACCCCACACACCTTCTCACCCCGTTCTTTGGGCATGATAGACAAGGTCACAAATGAAAGGACGCCCTCCCTCCAAGAGAGCAGAAGCACAAAGAAAACCACACATCACAGCAGTTACTAATTAATTTTTTATGTTTACAGTAGTCACTTAACAGGGATACCAAGTTCGGGGGTTTTTTAATCAGAATTCTGATGTTGGAGTAACTTTATTAGGAAAGCTGTAGGAAGACCAAAACAGCTGCTCTAAAAATATAATTACAAAGAAAAATAACATTGAGATCATACTGTGTTTTGAAGGAAAGTTACCTAGTTTAACTTGCATAGCACAAGCACATGTAAGTAGCTAACAGGCATTGATAAAGCCCATCTCAATTTGTGTTATTGCTTTTGGTTTTTTGCTTTTAGATCTGAGCAACTGGCTGCTGGTCTCTGCTGGAACCAAGGTAGGCTTACTGACATCTACTGTCCAGTAGTTTAATTTGGTTTAGCCAAGGAACAGTGTACACTGTGAAGTCGCAAATGGTGCGCTAAGGAGAGAAAGAAAAAAAGCAGTTATCAGATTAAGAGCATAAAACAGTGTCACTGACCATTGTTCTACAACAATTTACTACCCCACATGATCCAGAATGTATGCCACTTCTGTGGCTCTCTAGATTTTTCACTGTCCTCTAAGTATTCTGGAACACCACTCTTGTTAGTACCTGCTCAGGATGAATCACCTCTCAAATAAACACCAATAAAGAAGCTGAGCAGTCAGCACTTCTGAAGCTCCGGTTACCTCCTTTACCCAGTCACACACAGGAAAGCTTTCAGCCTGGGTAATGCTCCAACATAGGCTCTCAGGCACAGGTAAGCACACCTGCACAGCTAATCCATATGTGCATGTGTCAAACCATTGCAGCTGTCCTAATGGTACACACAAGCTTCTAGCCACGTGCTTAATGCACCACTTGTGCAAGTTACATTTCTCACATGTACAGGCAGAAAGAGCATGTACACAGAGAAGCTAAGACCATCACTGTAATTAATACAATAATAGAGTGCTAGAACTAGACTCTGGCCAGATCAAGGCAGACGTATTTAGTGCTCTCATCTGAAAAGCTAAAGTACTAAAGAGCATTACTATTAGACAAAACTCCCCTGTGACAGCTTGGTGGACACAGAATGCGGGTAATCTGTCTTTTGTGATCAGTGCTTAGCCCAAAGTACTATTTGCAGTAATGTAAGTCTCTCAGGAAAGTATGTCGAGTCAAGCATGTTTACATCATCACAGGACAAGAGAAGCAGAGAACGGTATGGGGACTCAGGGCACTGGATAGAGAGCCATCAGACCTGTAGGCTTGGCAAGAGTTTCTTCCACATATCCTTGTGATCTAGACCATGAGCATTTTTCAAGAGGACTGAGGCACACACAGTCCTCCGTGCACTACAGTCTCAGATCCCCACTTAGAAAACAGGCTAAAAGGCCCTGCCTTCTCTGTCACCACCACCTGGCAAGACAAGTTCTGCAAGGGCAGTATCTTGTGAAGTATAATGGCATGAGGTCTCTGATCTTGGCTGGGGCAGACAGGAGACACTGCCCATACCTCTCCATACTAAGCCAGCCAGAGGGAAGGGGTTGGAAACCCAGGGACCAGCACGCTGTGCTCTGGAGCCTACCTTAGCCATCTGCGGTGCGTCATGGAAAGCACAGCTCTGGAGATCAGTCGCTGGCTTGGGGCAAGTTGTCCGGCCAATCTCAACTTTCATTATGTACTTGATACCAGACACGAGCTGCAACGAGACAAGCAGGCAGAAGCAGCTTTATTTGCAGCCCATACAGAAGGGCTCTCTCACAAGAGAAGCCTCGCGGAAAGGCAGACAGTTTTCTGGTTACATGATGGAAACCAGACTCCGAAAGTACAGCACGGACTGTGTGTGGCAACCTCCACAGAAGAGGCACTTGGCATCCTTTCAAAAACAGGAAACAAAATCCAAGTAAACAAGTCCCACAGCACAGCTTCCTCCGTCAGTAAACAGAGACATGTGTTAACTCCTGAGCAACGCCAGGAAGTCACCAGCTTCTTCAGTAACACACAGCACCCAAGGGCATTCAGATTGACAAGACCCAAGCTATAAAAAAAGGCTTTTAGTCACCTTATGTGGAAAAAAACCCCAGCTTGAACAACCCCTCAAGCTTGAGGCCTGCTCCTTCTCCAAGGAAATCCCACAGGCCCCATTTTCAGCTGCTCCCGGGAGGCTGCCAGGGCCGAACCCAACGCCCCGCGCCCCCGGCCCGCTCCGGAGCCCACCCGGCCGCCGCCGTTTCCAAGCCCGTCCCGGCGAGTGGCCGGTCCGCCCGGGCACCCACCTGCCTCTTGGCGCTGATGATCCGCACCACCCGGCTGGAGTACATGTCGTTGCTGGCCCTGTTGTACTCCGTCATGGCGAACTGCAGGGCCCGCTGCAGGCCCTCATCGTTGTCGGCGTTGTCGATGTCTACCGGGGCCCCCAGGAGCCGCGGGCGGTCCTCGCCGCCCAGCACGGCGCCGGCGAGCAGCAGGGCCGCGGCCAGCAGCATCAGACACCCTCTCGCTCCTGCCATGGCTGCGCACTCTAACGTCCCCGCCCCAGCCGCCGCCGCCATTTTAAGCCCGGCGGGGCGGGGCGGGCCGCGGCCTCGGCCCAAAACACACCGCCCCGTCCCGCCCGCCCGCTCCCTCTCTCCTTCCTTCTGGCCCGCAGCCCTCGGGCCGCGGCAGCGCCGCCCTCCGCCCTCTGCCCCGCCGAGCAGCGTCACCCTTTCGGCCCCCGGCCAGCCTGTGCGCCCTCGGGCTGCCCGAGGAGCAGCCCGAGCGCCGGGCTCGGCTGCCTCACGGCTGCCTGGCGCAAGGCTCCCCTGTGAGGGGACTCGGGGTGTGCTGGGACAGGCTTTATAGTCGGGCCTGACCAGAAGCTCCCCTCTCAAGTGCCCCTTGGCGCTGCTTTCTTCTCAAAGGGCAGCGCTGCGAGGAGGGGAGGGTTTCCGTAACCCCCGAAATCTCTCTGCCCTGGGGAAGGGCCTGTGCCCTGAAGCCATCTTTGCTGGTGGGAACACACCCTGCGTCCCCTGTCCCTCGGGGAGGGGACAGGAGGTAGGTGAGGACATGGCGCTGGCATCACGCTGCCCACGGCCCTCCGCAGGGGTACGGGTGGAGCAGGATGTTTTCCTGCAGGAGTCCGGGAAGTCGGAGACTTTTTCCAGGCTCTGCCTCCTCCTGGGTTATTCTAGCACTTATTTCCCTTTACCGCGGAGGGAAAATAAAAACCACAGCACATTTTAAGCTACAAATGTGGCTCCCGGCACAAAACACCATGTGTCATTTCCTATATCTGCCTCCACAGCCTTGGTGTTGCCTCATCTACACTAATTGTTCCATCTGAAGGTCCGAGGGGCATCTGCGGCCAGGGTGGCTTCCCAGACAGATCGTTTAACTTCCCGTCGCCTCTCGTAACCACAAGCCTATCTTCCCCCTTCTTGTCAGGAATTGTAAGTTTGGAAAGGCAGGACCTAATACGAGGGAGCCAGCTCAAGTGAGACTTCAGGCCTGGTGGGGCTGTGAGGTTAAGGGAGGGCGACGCGTTGCACCTGAATATCCGCAGCACGCCTCATCATGAAGAGGAAGGGGCTCGCGCGCTGACGGGAAAGGCTGCCTGCCCGCGAGCGATATCCAGAGCGAGAGCTACCACTGGAAAAATCCCCGGGGTTGGCATCAAGCTGTGCAACTAATTCCACAGCGACGTGGTGTTGGGGTAGTTTTTACAGCTAGAGAAAGGCATGAGCGCCACCGCAAGCACCAGAGAGGGGACTGAGACGTTGGTACTGGGACGTGAGCCAGAGCTGCTAGCGGCTGCGGGAGTCTGTCTCCATTTATCTTTTCCCTAACTGGCCTTGGATCCAGACTGGATCAGTTTAAAACCCAAGGTTAGAGCTCGCCTAAGTGTCTTCAGAGGCCAGGGCTCTCCTGTGCACTGTCAGTGACTGCTGCCAACGGGAGCGGCTGGCCCTGGCCTAAATCAGTCACTGCACCTCCAACATACCTGCCAGGTCTCTCCCCACCACCCTCTGCTGACCCTGCCAGCTCAGGCCTCCACCAAGCAGTGCCCCAGCTCCCAGCCGCTGGAGATGGTCCCCGGCCCCACACAGCACATGCAGGGATCCATGCCTCACACTACCGCACCAGGGAAGCGCCGTGAGAGGGAAAACCCTGTGCCTTTGGGATCGGGGAGCTTTGACCTTGCAGGCAAACCAGCAAGCAAAGTCTTAGCCCTGCTTGGGTCACCTCATTGGAGTTAAGGTATCCAGTGTGGCCTAAACTCACACCAGCAGGCAGCAAGTCAGCTCTCAGTACAGTCCTGGTGATCTCATGGTTATTTCTGCAAGTGGATATCGTGGGAGGTACAGGATGACACAGCTGCGTTCCCTCTTGCCTCTGCTTCGACACCACAGCATGCCTGTTCAACCGGCCTTGTCCTGCCTCCAGCCCTCTCCCAGGGTTTCAGTTTCTTCTCACATGCCAGACTGTCACTGGCCCAATGAATAATTGATGCCACAAAGCCACCCCAGCAGAAGAGACTGAGGAAGCAGAGGAGACTTGCTTCAGTAATGTGAGGGGTGGTGACACCTTTTGCGAGGAGAAGGTTCCTCCTCCTCCTTAGGCAGATCATCGTCTCCAAGACAGGGACCATCTTGCCCCCAGAGAGGTGACAGCCTAATTACAGATGTGCAAAAGCTTCTGTCTTGAGTTTTATGAAGCAGAGCCTTCAGCCCGTGTTTCTTCTCTCCCTGGGAAGTGCCCTATGAACTGGCTCCTCCCAGGTCAGGAATTGTTTCTGTGGAGTTTCAACCAAACGTTTCAGCCTCACCAAATGACTGCCTACAGCTTCCTCAAGCTGCAGCTGAGGAAAGGAACATTTTCCAAGAAATAATTCCCAACGCTTTCCCACACGCTGCAGACAGGCTTTCCAGAAACGCTCTCTGCCCGCCTGCTCACACCACCAACTTTTGAACCTAGAGGCAAAGTTTACATTCAGTCTGAGGGAGGGGGAGACGTCTCAAAGACTGCAGCTCGCTGGCCACAAGCACCACATCTCAGGGGAGAGCCATCCCATTGCCAGTAGCAGCAGCAGTGCCCAGTCTGCCATACCCTGCTTCTTCCCCAAAAAAAGTGCACCGGGCACTTCGACATTGTATCACTGTGGTACTTAAGGTCACTGATGGTCCCCACTTAGAGTTTCCTCCCCAAGTACAAGTCAACCCAACCAAAAGAGTCTGCTAGATTTACAGCTCAGAAGCCAGTTTGGCCCTTTTGTGCTAAGTGACTTAGCCAGGTGCTAGAGGTCCTCAGCACTGACAGTCCTCAAGCATCAGTCAAAATTCCCTGTTCTCTCCCCTGGTCCTTCTGCATTCCTACTCCCTCCCACAGAAAATGGAGACATATCTGGAGACCTGGTGGATGCCTGACAGCTTTTTTCAATGTCTGAAAGGAGTTGCATGTTGGTCAGTGTCATGTTGTCCTATTCCTTGGTCATCAACACTTCACTGAGTTGAACGCATGTAACTGCAGAAAGTAGAGCTGGTCTATGCTCAGCAGTGTCAGACCCTGGAGTTTTTTTGGTGCCAGGATTTCTTTTTGTCTTTCCTAACAGATGCAACAACATTTATTCTGCAAAAGGGTGGCTGACAGGGTCCCTCTCTGACACACTTCATGCTTCACTTTGCTGTGCAGAACAGCTGCAATGGAAAACTTGCCCTGGTTCTCCTGGTTCTCCAGAAACCTGGAGTTCCTGGTTCTCCAGCTTGGGCAGTGCCAGATGGGCCCTGCAGACCCACAACAAAAACAAGCAAGCTGCATTTGTTGACTATACCAGTCCAAACCTCACAAAATCAGGACTTGAACCACAGCAATTTTGAGAAAAAAAGGCTTGGCAAAAAAATGACGCTCTACAATCGATGAATAAAGGGGACCTGTTTCATGAAATAAAACTACATTTTGTCATTTTGTTTCTGAAGGGTACAACCATTTTTCTCTATGAGGCGCTTTTTAAAAAATATAAATAAAACAGAAATTCTCAAATAACCAGATGACCAAAGGAGCTGGTAATTTAAGGGATATACCAAGCAGCAGGAGACTCATTATAACATTGCAAAAGTTTGTGATACTGTGTGCTATCAGTGTAACCAGAACAAGAGAATTTTAGTGTCTTCTTACACGGTTGGCTCGACAGCATTTGTGCAATATCCAGTATATTTTCATCTACATTTTTGTCTATGGTTCAATTTCACTCAGGACTGGCAAGCTTTTTATGTTACCAGGCACACTCGTTTCTCCAGGTAACTGCTACATTCCTTGCCCTTGCTGTTGACATCCCTCATCTCTCTTTTAACATCCAAAGGAACAGTTACAGATGTCTCTACTCGGTAACTAACTGCAAAGCTCTGGAATACTGTGACATGTCTTTCAAAGTACAATTAGACAAGGATCTTTGAAAAAGCAGCTAGTCCTTTAATCAAGGATAACAGTTTCTCCACCAAGCTGAACTCTGAATGACCCTCGAGAGAGAGTAATTACTGTGATAGAGGCAGGAACAATGGGAAAAGCGCGATCGAACACTAAACATCTGGTTTCGATTTCTCTTAACCGAGGGGCAGCAGGCCAAATCTATGCTGGGGTCAGTGCTTTGCATCCCGCTAAGTGAACCTAGACCAGCAAAGGGTGGGGTGCTGACACGGTTCTCCCTTCTCCTCCCACTGTGCTGCATAACTAACACAAGGTGATGGATGGGAGGTGTTTCGTAAAAGGATCGCTTTCGAAGCCTGAAAGCATCTTGAGCAAGACAGTCAGCAGTTTGTGAGACGGGGCTGAGAGTGATTCAATACCAAAGGCAAAGCCATTCCATGGCTGTTGAAGAGTGCCCTCTGCTTATGGAAATGAACCCATCCCATACCAGCTTATATTCAGTGACGGTGGGAGAAGTAGGGAGCCTCTGCCTTCCTTCGAGACCCATGGCCACCTCTGTCCACTCCCTGCTCTGGCACACAGAAACATTTTTTTTCAGGAGAGGAATGGAGGCAATGCCATGACTTGTCCACACAAGGAAAATCAGGGCCCTATCTTCCCTCTCACCTTCAAAAGAGAGGTCTCTGAAATCTAGGCAGCTGATCTGAAAGTCCCCAGGGAACCAGGACCATAGCCACATCTCTTCTGCATGTACACAGGCCTTCACATGCTGGCAAGCTCTCCCTACAAGCAGCCAGGGGTGGCTTTTCTGGATAGACTTCAGCTGAAAAACACCATGTGCCAGGACAGGCTTCAAAAGCACCGAAGGGCTGCTCTGAATATATTTAAGTCCTGGCAGTACAACGGGATTAGTAAAGACCCTCCCTCCAGTCCCTATGAGACACAACCATGCTTCCTTTGCTCTTCACGGTAGCCTAGAAGGAGCTAATGACTGTCTATTTTAAATAAGCTTAGCACTTAGTGCTGAGTGCACCTTTCAGGCAATTGAGTAGGAACAGTTATTAGGAAACAGGCCCTCAATCTATGTGTTGAACTCTCCTGAAAGCACAGCCCTAGATTTCTTGGGGAAAAAAAAAAAAAAAAAAACAACCAAACAAAACCAACAGGAAGCAAGAGCAAGTAACACTTAGCCCTGTTCAGTCACTAGCAGTCACTTTTAGGAGTTAAATGCCAAACAACTCTCAGGACTGATTTCAATAAGGTCAACGATTATCACGCCGCAGAGAGCAATTCCTTATGAGATGGAGGTGAGGTGGGGGGAGCTACCCAGCTCGCTCTGCTGAGTCCCATGCTGCTCCCATCACTTGTGGGATGACAGCATCGCCCGATTTGAATCCCTTTCCCTTATGCCAATGCAGAAGATAATCTGCCTCTAAGAAATGGGTATTCACATACAAACATCTGCTTTAGTAATTACTGATGTTAATCTGCCTTTGTGCCCACAAGGGAAGGCATTACTGTTTTACAGGCAAGCAGTAAATAAAGTAATTGCCAGCAGAAAAGCTGCATTTCAAATAACTGCAAGCAATCAGTTATGGTCAGATTGTGGAACTGAAGCAATGAAGCCACAGTATTGATAGTGAATGCTGATTTAAGTGAAGTATTGGTGCGCTTGGGATGTTAGCAAAAAAAAACCCCAGCACCAGCATCCTTTTTTACTCTGAGAAACATAAATGCTGGCACAGCAATAGCATATATTCAAAATTATCACCAGAGATTTTATGCCATCTGGTGCCTTTGATTGCTGCATAACCTTGTATTTATTAAGAATAATTCAGCCATTCCCTTTTCTTCTGTATTCTTCTTCTTATATATTTGTTTGCCTCAGCCTGCAGGAGAAATAGCTTTACTGCTTAAGATTTGTATTCATTAGCTCTTACGATATGTTTTTTTCTTCCCCAGGAATTGTTTGGTTCAGAGCTGACAAGAAAATTAGTTCTGTCCTCCGTGTCCAATTCAATAAGAAGCACAAAGCGCATGTTTAAGCTTAGCTTCTGAAGAATACCAGTGACTTCATATGGGTAAAAATAAGCCTAAAATTAAGTGTACGTTTGTGTGCTGTGCTGAAACTGCTGGGATACTGCCCATTCCTGTCTCTTTCAGCAGCAAGCTCTAAAGCTGGAGTGAAATGGAGTGAAATGGTCAGATGTTTCAACAGAAGTTTGCTTAGTGGAGAGGAAAAGGCAGGCCATAAAGAAGGACTATTTCTTCAAGTTTGGGCCACAGTCTGCGCACAGCAGAGAAACAGGGTAGCAGAGAAGCCTGCAAAGGCTAGAGCTCATACTCTGAGGCTTCACAGGTCCCAGGAAGCCCAGAGGGGAAAGTTTCCTCTACAATAGCATGGTGTCTGTGCAGAGTTCCCCCAAGCTCCCCAGGAGAAGGTGGTTCACTAGCCACACCGCTTTTCTCCTCTCCATAAATGGAATTGCTCCTCTCCTCCCTTGACAACAGCCCATAGCCATAACTTCACTACTGCTAAGTCCAAGGGCTTTAGGACATAGCACAGATTTGGGTGTTCACTAAGCACGATATTACCCCTTAACTATATATACACGTATTTATGATGAAGGTCCTTTGTGGGGACTACAAATCCCTAATGCTTGCAAGAACCCACAATTAAAGGGCCATGCAGAACCTCAAGTTTTTGTTGGTTGAAGTGAACTCCTCTGCTATGTTCCCAGCAGCGCCAAGCCAGCTGGCAGCCAGATGCCAGGCTGCTGTGGGTTGCATGGCACTGCGCAGACTGACACAACAGTCGCAACTTTTTTTTTTTTCTTTTTTGAAGAGACAACTATTGTCCTGCCAAGTAATTGCATTGATTTCTTGTCGGAAGACAAACCAATGGTGCCCAGCCTGGATGTATTCACAGTCCCCATATATGTACAACCTCTGTGCTAGGTTTTGAAGTGGTTACGGTTTCTGTCTGCTCAGCATTTCAGAGCAGCAAATTCTGCCTGGTTAAGGGTTTTTTTAGTATGGGGAAGCAAAACGCTAGTCTATGAAACATCTGAGTGCAGAGAACAGCCTGTTCTCAAGGGGCTGACTTGCAAGCATTGATTCCTGGCTGCTTCTCATTAGAAAGGACTTAAGCTCTTTTCTACATTGTGCTTGTTGGGTTTGAGGCATTGGGAAGGGGCAGGGACATTTATTAGGTTTAACAACTGCAAGAGAGAAATTCTTAGGAAGTCAAGGTAGCCTGCGAACAAAACCAGACAGTCACCCATAGCAGACAAACTCGGATACTTGGGCGCTGAGATTTTCCCCTCAAGAGGGAAGTGAAATTGTGAACAACCCCAAAATTCACCCAACCAGCTGTTCACACGCTGCTCTACATGTGTACATTCAGCAAAAACACCAGTCCACTCCAAAATATCAAAGGGCCTTTCCGAAGAGCACATACTGTTATACCTAAACAAGAGTACCGCATCAATTATCGTTAATAAACTAATATATAAACAATCCCCACAGTTAATCCTTAGGCCATGCTGCATCCCACAGTTACAGCAAACCATCCTTCAGGTTTCAGTAAGCTCAAGCACACAAGCAAAGACTCACTTTCAGAGCAGCACTTTTACTCAAACAAGAATATGGTTATTTGTGAGTGTGCAAGACTGCTTTACAGCCAGTGGCTGGCAGTCGGCTTGCTGCAGTTCAAAAGTTTCAGCCATCCAAGCAGGGAGACAGAAAGCCAGATCACAGCACGCAATGCAGCTGATTGACACAGAGCTGTAAAATGTCACCAGCACAAACCTTAAAGAGGAACCTTAGAAGGGTGTAGGGAATGGCAAAGAATTGGTCTCAGCACTTAGGAGGCCCACACTTACCTGTGAGCCGTTCACAAACAAAAACTTGCACAACCTTTTCCCAGCAATCTGCGTAAGACATACATCAGTGAAAAAGGGGCCAAACGCACAGGCTGGCTATCTCGCAAGGGTTTATTTGAGCACAAAGAATTAAATTGTGTGAGCGTGAGGAGGAAGAATTAAATTATGTGAATATATCCCTTCTGAGATTGCCAGCTGGAAAATAATTAGGCTTTTATGAATATGACAGCAGGGCAGAGACAAGGAAGCTTTAGTTTCATTGCAATTTACTGGGGTCAAGTGCCCAGCTCCTGTAGGAAGAGCTGCATGGATGAGGCCTTTCACTTAAAATCCTAAGAGCTCAGCCACAATGCTAAGGTGTTGGTGGACCCCAGTTCCACCTTGGCTGGATATTTTGGCCTCCTCACAAACCTCAGTGCATGGACTTCACATAGTTGCAGTTCTTTGTTTAGCAAATTCCTTCCACTGAAATAATTAAGATCAGGATTAAGGAGCTTTGGCATAGCTTTGTAAGGAAACGTGCAGAGACACTGCAGGATCACCTCCATTGTCTCTGGCATGCTGCTGGTTTTATGGGTATTAAGTCTTTCACAAGCTTTCAGTAATAAATTAGGTAACATTTTCTTCATTCTCTACCACTCAAAAAATAAATTTCTCAAACTTGAAAGCTTTGTTTTTACAAGTCTAGCTATTAGAATATGTTCATATTTACAGAAATTCCCTCAAATAAATGTCCTTTAGCCTCCAGCCAAACTCTCTTGCAATCTGTACAGGCACAGAGAATCCTGTGAAATGGTCGGCCAGACCATTATCCAGTTAGATAATTATATGGGCGGCTCTATCTCACTGGGACTGAAAGATAAAATCCCCAGTTTAATTCAAGGGTAGGATTTGTAGGATCAAGCTCATAAAGACATGGACAATAGGAACAGCAGGTGAAAGTGATGGCACACATCAAGATAGTGCTGCTATGGTCCACATTCGCAAGTTTGCTTTCATAGTATGAAAATAAACAGGGGGGCATGTGTTCTTTTGGAAAAGAATATATTTAAGTGTGGGAGATTTTGTCATCTGCTCTCAGCTTTGGCGATTCCTAACGTGTATGCAGAGCTATTCTCTGGGCATAGTGTTTCAGAGTTTGGCTGCACTTCCCAGAAAAATCCCCGTTATTGCAGTCCCTTGCACTTTATCTAAGATAAGTACATTTAGCACAGCCCTGCATTGGTTCCTGCCGGGTTGGAAAGCCAGCCTACAAAGCTCTAATCTCTGCATGGCACTCAGGACGGAAACGAGGGCCTGCAAGAGGGACAACAGTTTTTGCCGTCACTAAGCAACGAGATAGCAAACCTCAGATGTTGAAAAATAAATAACCATGCTCCCTAAAGCTAGGAGATTACTTTTGAAATATCTCAAAAACAATACAATCTAAATGCTTTTTTAATCTGCTTTTTGATTCCTTTTTAAAATACGTCATTCATAAATCAGGGCTAGATTTCCCAGTTTTCCTCTGCCAAACTGGCAGCCGGAACCCAATGCAGTATAACAAATAACAGGGTTCGCATATGTTCACATGAGTCCAGGAGCTAGAACTTGAAAAAAAAAATCTGGAAATTATTGTGAGATCTCTGAGAGGAAACCAAATCCATAAAGGCTGTGATGATACATCACTGTACCAGCCCAACAGCAACATGTAGTACGCAGAGATATTTATTAGGGAAAAGATGTTTCTTACAAGACTAAGAACTAATAAAACCGCACTCAAACCAGAACACACACACATACGAACACAGACACAGACACCTATCCAATAAAAAAAAATAACTACCTGAATAACTGAGAGCAGCAAGGGGAATAAAAATGATGTATGAGCCTATATTCTTGAGAGATCACTGTTTTTAAAATCTAAATTGCCACTCAGATGTTTGAACAGTTACTTCCTGATCAGGCAAGCAGTCTCATTTGGAGAATGCACTGACATTGTGCATTCAACCCTTCCTCTTTTCAAATGCCAGGGACCTCTAAAATCAACGGGGACAGAATAAAGAGAAGTTAGGCAGCTGGATGTGGAATTAATTAACCACACTGACACGTAATATTTTCTTTCCAGTTATTCCAAATCATTTCATGTCAGGTCAAAGTATTCCACTGGGCACTTAGATACTGGCCGTTAAGCTTCAGCACTCCAGCTAAACAGTTTTTTACCTAGTAGGAAATCACTCAACAGCAAAAAGGCCTTATTTACCATGGCTGCACTTCACTAGGAAAATAGAGAGCAACTGAGCATGCCTTGAGGCAATCATTACAAGGACGCCATGGCCACTTCAGCACCAAGCAGCATTACCTACCTAGAAGTCCCACTGCGCCGAGTAAAGCAAGCACAGTCCTACTGTGCTGAGTCTGTTCAAAGCAAGAAGCCTGGAGGGTTTACAGTCCAGCACTCCAGTTCTGGGCTTGAAAACACATAGGCAACCAAATAATGTCATTCTTGCCAGCAGGGTAATACTTTCTTGATGCAAACAGCAGAAGCAGGACTAATGCCTTAGCTATCCCTGACTTAGAAAGATGAGGACATGTCTCCTGAACTCTCTGTTGGCTTCCCAAGGAAAAATTAAATTCTTCGCCAAAAGAATTCATCTAAACTACTCCCAAAGCCACTTCTCTTTTTCCTTCAAATTCCAGGATAAAACTTTGCCTTGATGAGAAAAAAAATAAAGCAGTGGACAGGAAGGTAGTGCATTAAAGCCCTGTCTTTCTGCTGCTTGACACTGTGTCCCTCTGCGTAGATCTCGCTGTTCATGTTACGCGGTAATTTGAAGCTCTGAGTGGTAAGAGCTGCTACCTTCTCCTATGCTGGCACAGCATCTGCACACACAAGCAAGGGGAGCTCAGTGCTTAGGCGCCACAATACCACAAATCATTGGGAGTTCACTGGACTGAAGTCAGCTTGGTCTGGGTGAAGACCTGTCCCGTATAATCTTTCTGCATCTTTCCTGAAGATCAGATCTTTCCTGGAGAAGTAAACTGTGGATTTGAGGAGCTGTCAATATGGCTATTAATTAAACTTCTAGTACAACTGACAGCTTGCAAAACCAGCACAAGCAAGGTTATGGCTCAAGAACGCACAACACAGCTGAATACATTGAATGAGATTTGAATCAAGGCCCAGAATCAGGAGAGGGAGATCAAAAATATGCCTTAATACCTCTCATTTAATTGCATTATTGTTTCTTTCTGTCTTTCTTCCCTCAGCATATTTCCTTCTAACCATAGGGGCAAAGACCCTCCAGGAGGCCATTGTTAATAAAGAAAAAGGCATATTCCTTGTACTTCTGATTGATTAACATTAATGACTCATTGCATGCCACACAGTAATCCACCCTCACTCATAATTAACAATGTCCACTTCAATAATGTCAGGAATGCAGGCTTTTTTCCCCCCACCCCAAAGTATTTTGGCTGTAAAAAGGTCCAATATTTCAAGGTCACCCCAGCAGTCTCAGTTTTGGATGTCATTCACCCCTTGGCTTAGGCAGACTTGCACAAGGAAAAGGGGTGGCTCTAACTTAGGTCAAAACCAGGACATCCTCTCCCTGATGCAAGATGAAGGCACCTGCTAGGGCCCTAGTTTCCAGAATCACAAGAGAAACTAAAACAGTCTCACCTTTACTATTATGAATGCTAGTTTGCAGGCTGCTTTAGGAGAGAAAAAGAAGGTTGCAGACCTCTTACCGTGATACAGATTATAGCAGAAAAGATGCAGAGAACATCTACACAGTACCTCAGCTGCCTGAAACCCATGGGCTCTCACATCTGCTTCTACAACTCCATTAAGAGACAATTTAGGCTCCTTAGAAACCCCATCTGCTTCATCATGAGCAACACTGGGGCCCTTCTAAGGGGGTTTCCATAGCCAACGTGGGTGAGGGAACATCATGTCAAGGGTGGGTGGAACAATGTGAATAATCAGCGCATTAAGCCAAGAGGCTGTCCTTAAGACACAGTGTCTGCATAACTGGACATCCCCTAGCAGGGTAAGAGCACAGAGGGTTCTCACTATGAGAGGAGTGGTACCAGGGGAAGCACAGCCCTTTGCATGAGGCAGAAGCTGGGGTTTGCAGGGAATCCACAGAAGAGGCTGAGAGAGTGGCCATGGGAAAAAGGAAGCGTGAGGGACCTCTAAGCTGCCCTTGTTCTGCTCCCCTCCTGACTCCATCCGGGGATCAGGCAGGGTCTGGAGATGCCTCCAGCTCTGATCCCTTGTTGTTCTCCCTTCCCTGCCTGGTCCTAGCCAGCTCAGTCACAACATGTGACTCACTGCTGGGGTGAGACGAGTTGAAGCCTGTGGCAAGCGGGGGCGATCCCGCTGAAGATATAATAATTGCCTCTGCAGTCCTCTCTGACCCTGACCCCACATGAAAGCCTCTTTCTCCAAAACCCTCTCACCCATGCTCAAGAGAACAACAGCCCAACCAGTCCCCACAAGCAGCCATCCTCTATTGTGAAGCCCACACTGTTGGAAGTGTCCTGCCACTCTAGGAGTCATTCAGTCACCAAACAGTTGAAACTAGAGATTAGATATTCTGGAAAGAAAAAAAAAAACAAGCAGAAATAAACCAACAGTTGGTCTCAGGATCAGAGAGGAGTCCCGGGCCATGTGGGCATTTGGGGACATGGCCCATAAGGTGAAGGTGGTCAGCTAGCTCTCAACTTCATGAGACAATCCTTGGCTCAGGGAGCTCTCCGTGAAGTGAATGGAGAGAACAAGAAGAAAGAAGGGAGATGATTTACCTGAGATGGCTCTCAGGCAACCATTAGCAGGGCTGAGACCTGGGACCCAACGGCTGAATCCCAGCCTCATGCATTTTCTTCCTCTTGGGCATACCACGGCCTTGATAAACAAGTAACGCTTGTTTCTGCAGCTGCTGCTTCTAGGCTGGAAGCAGTTCTTAAGTATCTCTCCCCATGTGTCTATTTCCATTAATATCAATTTAAAAAGAACCTCGCTGCTTTTTCATTGACATCCTCACTGCCAGCCATACACAACTGAACCGAAGAAATAAGAGGCTTTAGCTGTAATTACAGTTTTGCCTATTTTGTAGAGAAGTCATCCTGTGAAGACTGACACAGCTGAATACCTGCCCTGGTCACCAACCACACCAATTCTCTCAATGGGAGTTTTAAGGCGGAAAAATTAAACTGCAGCTGTATAATACATTGAGGGCTCAGAGGCAGATGATGCCAGTGATTATCCAGCAAAATGACATCAAAAAGCACGGGCACCAACAGTGATAACTTCCAAGGGGGCATAAAGTATTCTGAAGAGTTACCCTGCAAAGGACGACAAGGCCCTTCAAGAACATTGTCCAGATCTAACCACTGTCCTTATGACAGTCAGCAAAACCTGCCAAGCCACTGAAACAAAGTAGTACCTACCACAAGCTCTGTGCTTCATACGTAGGAGTACTGCACTTTCAGTAGACAAAAAGAGAAAGGATGAGGGTGTGTACAGAATCACACATATGTTTCAGCCCCTTTACTCTTTGGCTTCTCTGTGAGACCTATAGGACTAGACCAGTCCTATAAAACTTTGCAGACACCTCACATTGGCTTGCAGGTACACATACTTGACACAAGCTCGCAAGTCCCTCCTTTTCTTCTCTTTCCCAAGCCATGAAACACACTGGCCAACCTCCCACTTCAGTCCCTGCCTTAATTCTGTTCACCCCAGTGCTCAGGCACCAATCCTACCCTTCCTCTGCCTGCATGACAAGGGAGCGCTCCTTGGAACTCCACTGCCTGAGTGTGTCACTGAATGGAAGCCTGTCATCCCCGCTTCCCAAAACCCCACATATATATTTTTCCTTTAAAATTCACAGCATGGCCAGGAAATTGCCTTCTTTCCCTTCCTGCCCACCCTAGCAATCAGGCAACCCTCCTTGCAAGCAGCCAGCTATAGGATGATAAGTAAGCCCTGGGGCTCAGCCAAGCTCAGCGCACCTCCTCAGCCAGGATCAGGCTGAGCAAGCCCATCTGAAAGACAGTCACAGAGAGGCTTGTTATTCATGTGGAGCTGCAAGCCCACAGTGGAGAGTGTGATGTGAAGCAATGCTAGAAGGCAGCAATGGATCTACAGCTACAAACACATGGAGCTGATCTGGTAACCAGCCACACCTTGACTTGGGGCATGGCTGTGAGGAAGTGCAGAAATGTTCTCCAGCAAGGTGTCTTTGCAACACAACATCCTGAATGCCAAGTACGGAGGAGTCAAGATGAACCAGGCACAGAAGGGGAGGTAGTGCAGGGAGATACCAGATTCTGTCAAGGCATCTGGGGTCACGGGTGAGATCACATTTCTTGCAAACCCCCACAACCACAGTCCTGTCTGCAGCTGTGCTAAGGCCAATGTTTTCTGAATCTCTCCTTGACACCTGTGGGAAAACAAGGAAACATAAGACCCACATGACTATCCTATGGAAGAAGTCCAGGCATGAGGATGCTTCACCAGCATGTCCCACGGCAAGGAAATGATCCAGCCAGTGTGGATGACAGAGCACTACTCAACTAATCTCCATTGCAAGAACCCACTGCCTGTTTAATCAAAGGCCCTGGCTTATAAAAGAAGGGTCTTCTCCACTACCACCCCAGACACACACCCTTAAATAGTAAGCTTTTATCATCCACTTGCCATATGTGCTTTGCCAAAGGCAGAATTCTAGCCTGGAAGTTCCCGAGATGCCGACAGGTCACATCCAGCCAGTGCCTGAGACAGAGCTGAGGAAGGAAGCAGACCCAATTCTCCTTCATCTGGGGAGTATCTCCTTGACTCTTCTGGATGCTTCAGGGATATACCTCCAAAAATACATGTGCATTGGGGGCTACCAGGAGATATAAAGCTAGGGAGCCATCTGCTCTTTCCAAGCTTCCTTCCCATCTGGCCTGACACGTCTCCTGGCCCAAAGTTCAGCACTGTTCCTGTATTCCTACTTGGCTCCATCCATTTCAGCTGTCGAGTTCACAGACATCCCAGGATGCATGCAAAGGTAGATCCCCTTCCTTCCAAACCTACACCTTCTGCATATTACCATATTACCAAAGAGTTTTCCACATATGACCAAAGAGTTTTATTGGAGATAAGGGATGGAAACAGATATCTAACAGTTACTTTTTCCCCACTTTTTCTTTCCTGCTACAAATCAAACCATCTGCCTGTTTTTTTCAGGCTCCTCAGACTTCAGAAGATTCAGAACAATCTTCATATCCACTGATGCATACCGAAGGACAACAGAAACACCCTGGAATGCAAAAATCATTGCATTACATCTCATTTAGCAGAGGACAGAAAGCCCTGACTTCACCTCCCTCTACTACTTTCTGCCTCTGCCCAGGGTCGCAGGGCCCACACACCAACTCTTCACACCAGGTGACACACAGTCTCCAGATCTATAGCAACCCAAAACTGCCATCTTCCAGATCATCGGCCTCCTGATGTTGCAGCATCAGGTACTCCCCACTTGCTGTCCCTAGGACAAAGTCAGCACCCAGCTCCAAAAGTCCTGAACTTCCAATGAACATCAGTAAGTAAGCCTGCTGGTTAGGACTTATTTCTTAGGCCCAGGGCACACTGCAAATGAAGTACTTGGGCTACCTCTAAGCTTAATGAACTGAAAAGGGGCTTGTACAGACAGCAGAGGGGCGTGCAGGGGGACAGGTGGGAGGAACAGTGGTGGAGACATCGTGAAGAACATGGCAATGCCTTAGCCATGTGTGTACATTGTAGGCCAGGAAGGCATCTCCTAGCCTTAGGAAGGAAAGGGCCAACCTTCCCCCCTTTCACACAGCACAAAACTTGCAAAAACTAGGGCTTACAAAAACAATCCAGACAAGGAATGGGGACATAAATGTAAATTTTCCATTATACTGGGAATCATGACTTTTCACCTGAGCATCTTTGCAGTAAAAACACCCTGCCAAACCATTCAGTAACTCTCAAAAAACACTCTGCAGCTCTTATCGCATTCCCAGGTTAGACAAACTTTCCCCCAGCTCATTAGCCAGAGATGTAGTGCCCCAAAGAACAATTGCTCACAAACCGAAAAACTCTGGGAACGCAGAGAGAGGAGGGCAGCACCATGAGGCAATCACTCAAGCAAGAGTTTGAAGCACAAACATGCACAGAATTAAACCAGATGCATGCTCAGTTTATTCTGGAATGAATTCATGCCTTTCAGCATGTAGTGAGACAACAGATCCGGATTCCCTACAAACACCGCAGGATTATACTGTTCAGATGTGGAGCAGTTTGCCAGCAGAGGGGACAGACTCCATGCCACTGGACAAACAGCTATTACGAAGTTTTACTTAGGTTAACACTGCATGTAGACAGGGAAATGGACAAAGTGGACATTCAGGGTCTCTTCCACCTCTGATAGCTAGGAGTTGTAGTTTATCTGTTCTGTCCTACTCACATTCTAACACGAAACTAGACATTTTAGTAGATCCCTTATATGCCAATGCTGAAAAAGCTTCTTGCTATACCACAAAACAGAGCTTCGCTCTCTCTGTTGATACTCTCAAGTTTATTGGCAAGAATATTTACAGGACCAGCCAATTTCAAGCAAATATTACAGAACCTGGGCAAAATACAGATTTTCTGCATGCTCTTACACAACAAGTCAGGTTTTAAAAGAAAAGGAAAAACCAAACTCCTTGCAGAGAACAAATATCCCACAGGAGACGTTTCTCAGATAAAAGTATTCCAGCAAGCTGCTCCCAAACAAACCCAGCAACCAGGCACAGGCACTACTGGCAAATATCAAAAACACTGCTGAGAAACATCACAGACACCTTGCAACAACATCCCAGCTGGGCAAGGAGAAGGAAGGAGAAATAAGCACTGAAGGCATCAGATCTGTCAGAAAGCAATTCTCTCAGATCTACCACAGCTCACAGATTTGGGCTCTGATGGTCAAATTCCCACACGCATCGGAGTTTGAGGAGAGGCTGAGAAAGCCTGTAAACAAAAATAAAAATTGGAATTTTTCAATCATTCTGCTACTGCATCTTGCTCCAGCAAACATGCCGAGTCCCACCAGCCCCATTCTAAGGTCATGCTTTCTGCAAAGTCCTCACTTAGGAATTTTAAGTAGCAGTTCAGAAATGAGTGTTTTGAGAAGTGGGTAACCAGTTGCTCTGGAGACCAGCAATGCCACAGTATCTTCACAGACCTGGCATTGCCACCTCTAACTTTCTTTATCTCTCTCTGCCTGCTCAAGTGCTTCTAATCATTATATGCCACCCATCAGCTTCCTCTGAAATTTGCGTACACACCACTTATTAAAGGGTGGCAAACATAGCTAAGTCAGTCCGTGCTATTAAGCATGACCTGATGTGTGGCTCTTCCCAGCTATGCCACTCTTGCTTTTATTTATTCAAGCTGGGGTAGTTCAGCCTACCTTAGAGCATGCTGCAGCCTCACTCGGTGGCAGGATGCAGGGTCTGTTACCACATACACTGGTTCAGTTACAGATTTCTGACGTGGTCTCTAGCAACTCCCCTGCAATATAATGCTCCTGAATTTATCATAGAGTAATACAGGTTGGAAGAGATTTCTGGAGGTCATCAAATCCAGCCCAGCGCTCAAAGCAGACCCAGCTTGATCAGGTTACTCAGGGTCTTGTCCAGCCTATGGCAGCTAAACCTTGGAGGCACCTCTCTTTGTTGGTTTACAATGCCCCTAACTTCTAAGCAGACCTTATTCTGTGGATTTCTAACCTTAACAAAATAATGAAAGACATCTGGAAAAGAAAAATCACACTTTGTCTCATCCTAAACACTGGATGGTCCAGGTCTAAAAACATCATTTCACCTAGGTGAAATTTCCCCAAGGAACAAATGGTCCTAAATGCTGGGAGCCTGTCCGCAGGAGAAGCTGAGATGCAGTCTGCAAGGGTTATTGCAGAGTTCAATACTGTGGGGAAGCACAAATGCCCACCCGTCATTTCTCCCCTAAATGCAGACACATGGGAAGCAATCTGCCTCCCACAATCTAGGAGAGAAACCACACTCTTTCCAAAACAGTCCAAGACAGGTTTAGGGCAGGATGACAGTCTCTGGAAAAAAAAGAGGCTAGCTGTACTGGCTCCAGAGAAACTGTTTCATCTGCAGCTGGGCTATGCAGAGATACACTAACTTCACACCATCATCCCTTTCTTTCATTCATGCACCCATAGCTGTCACATGTACCTCAGGACCCTCTTCAGATGGGCTGTCAGCCTTGGACAGTGCTATATGCTGGCTCCTCACCTCACCTGGACCAGGACTTCCCCCACACATACTCCTGCCATGAGCTTCCCGTGTAGGTCATACTCATCCTGCTGCTGTTCCTTGGGACTCCAATAACCAGGGCTTTGCAGACCCTTTATTTTCACTCTGCAAGTAGGGACTGCAGTTCATGACATAAAACTTGGAGTCGGTCAGTCAGGTCAGAAAAGCAAACTCTTCTGCAAGACAAAGGGCAGGGTTAAGGCCTGGGATACAACAGGGTTTCTGTTCTCATTGCTAGCTGCTAGCTTGAGCTATAAATACTCATGCTGGAAGGACTAAGCTCAGGCTAGCTGCTGTGGATGGGGCTGTGCCTAATCCAGCCAGCTCCTATGAGCAAGATCTTAGGCCCACAGCAAGTGTGTTTAGACCTCCCTCTTCCAACTTTCAGAAAGCACCAGAGTTTGGGCCAAGCCAGCATCTGAGCTTGAATTTGCCTGTTAGTTCCAGGAGTGCAGTGCAAGAACAACCTGGTCTAAAGGCTGCAGCGTGGATGAAGATACACAATCATCACTGCCATGTCACACAAGTAGGGGATAGGAGAGAGAAGGACCTCTGTTTTTCATCCTCCAACTTCTCTCACACCACCCAAAAGCTTCACCAGCAGTCTGGCCACAAAGTTTGCCACTACAGACCCTCTGGGACAGTTCTGCTTGGAGAACTGAAATTCCCTCTCCATGAATTCCAGCATTGTGCATGTCTTTCACCAAAAATTCAGTCATCTCCTCTGGAAAAACAAAACAAGCCAACAACTTCCCCAGTCACGAGAAGATGAGCTCGAATATGACTTTGAGTGGCTGCACTGAGCCACTCAGAAACATCACGCGCTCAGCCGATAAAAGGCAATATCCAGGTGCAACATCACCCACCACCCAAGGTGGAATTTTCCAGCACCAGCTCAAAACAAAGCTGGAAAGCAAAGAACAAGATGAAGAAGCCAAAATGAGGAAAGGAAGAAAACGCCAAATCTGAGGTCAACATCAAAATCAAACCAAACAGAAATCTCCAGACAGAAACATTGAAGTCAAGAGGGAAAGAAGCATGAACCAAAAGAGATTCAGGATGAAATTCTCAACTCAGAACAAAACAAAATGAGTGGAGAAACAAAAAATAGAGAAAAAATGAGACTCAAGCAACGTTCAAGAAAGTTTTGAAAAAGAGGTGTTCTCACCAGAGAAATATTAAAAAAAAATTTTAAAGAAATAGTTACTTTTGATAAAAATCAGTGTTACCTAACCAAAAAGAGACTACACTCTGATTCCAAAATCACATGTGCCCTCATGCCAGAAGTCAGGTCCCAGAAGTCAGATATTGATGCATTTCCAAACTGCAAAATTTCTAAGCCAATCTAAGGCTGTTTATTTGCCATCTGGATTTTAAAGCTATGAACCAAGTTTTCCACTGTGTTTAGTTTTGATTTCAACATCCTATCTGGAACATTCAGCTCATGTTTTCATGTTTTTCTAAGCAACCACGAGGGTTAGAAACTTACTTTTTTAAAATGAGAAAATGGAGACTCTTACGCAATATCTTCTAACAGCTGAGACTTTAAGAAAAATATATACAACATCCTGAGACGGCTGACAAAACCATAAGGCTTGGTAACCACTGCAATATCCCATAAAAAAAAGCTGTCCATTTTCCCTCCATACATAACTCTCTTCTTTGTATAATTTAGCCTCTCTTCCAAAGAGTTCACTGCAGTGTTTTCTGAACCAGTGTACTAAAATGAACTATTTGTAACTTCTTTAAAGAATCTCCATTAAAGCATGACTTGGATGGCTCAGCAAGCAACTATCATTGATGCTACACCTGTCACAGACAAACAAACAACATCTGTGCTTGGATGTGATCAAGACATTGTTTTATAGAGAAGCAGCGCTCCCAAGACCATCACAAATCCACATGGTGCCTGCGAGTGCCAGATTTTATGTTCACATCTCAAAGTAAACTCGAAGAAGTGGAAAATCACAAGTAGACACAGAGCCCCTCAATGATTTCATCCACAGCTTAGAAGAATCCTGTGCTGTGTTTGCTCTGGCAAATACATGAAATATCTAAGCCGCATGAAAATGCAAGTGTTTGAGCACGTTAATAAATGACAAAGCAAGTTCTCCCACTCTAGAAGAGCCCTGGCTCTTTTTTGCATGTGAATATTCACACACAGATGCACACTAGCACATTCTGATCTCCCAATCTGTATGCCCCCAAACTCATCCTAACTTTTGAAACATTTCCCCTGACCTGCACCAGGTTTACAACTGCAAGTGTCTTGCTGCTTTGAAGCATCCTTACAGCTCAGACAGCCTTCCAGGATGCATATCACCACCCAGGTTTTGGTGCTGTGACGCAGTTGTGTTGCAGCTCTGTTACAAAAGCAGGATTCCTCTGGGCTAAGAAGCTGTTCTGATGATCACTGGAGATATACATTCTTTAGAGAGAAGTTTCTAGTGGAAATCTGGATAGCAAAAATCTGTGAGTCAAAAGGCAACCTAGTTCAGCTAAAAGCGGAACTCACTTTGCAGCTGCTGCAGCATTGGAGCCAATTCTCATTCATGCTAAAGATCCATTTTGCTGCTCGGGGGAAAGACAGGATACTTCATATGGCACCAGCATTGACTCACACCCCATTTAAAATCCCTGCATGCTGGAGTGAGACTCAGGCTCTGCACCCAGAGCAGGGAGCTCAGCAGGAGGGAGACACTGTTTTGCAGATGAGATCTCCGTCTCCGAGCTGGCTGTTCAGTTCTTCTGGTTTGCTTCTCAGCAAGATGAAGCTCACTGTGTACAATAGAGAGCACAAGCAGAGCTTCTGGCTTTCCTTGGCTATTCTGCCTAACCCAGCACCCTCAAGAACAAAACCAATGCTCCCAGGGGCCTCTTGCAAACTACCTAGAGCTGCTGCAGTCTCTTGTTGCAAACAGGGACATACATGAACAATCTGTACTTAGGACTGCTACAAGCTTCTACCTCTAGCTTGGGACAATCTTGTTTGATGTAATGCTACTGCCACGTGCGGCCAGAGCTGGTCTTGAGCAGAGAGGGGATAATGCTGCAGAATAGGCTTGTCTCCCCAGCCTAGGATAATGTTTCTGGACCACCAACTCCAGCCAGGGTCAGAAGGAAGCCACACTGGACTGAAAAGTGCCAGCGATGTGTCCTGAGTTCCCTGAGGTAAAATTATTATCCTGGTAACCACCTGGATTTTGAAGGACTTCCTTCTCCCCTTCCCTGGCACTATGTGACTCAGTTTCCAACAGACACTGCAGACAACCTCTGTAGGTAGATTCACCACAGGAAGGATCCTAGGCCTAAGAACAGGGGACTTGCCAGGCAGGTCTCTGGAGGTGTGCTTCCACTCTCCTCTCTTTATGGTGCAGAAACTTTTGCTGAGGAGGTCCTTCGCTCTGACAGACCAGCTGAGGACATGGATGGAAGATACACCGTTCTTGATGCTGCTGTTTAAGAACCTCCAAGAAAGGACATTCATTTCTTTCCCAAGTAACTTAGTCCACTGGTTTGCTATCCTCACCCTTGGAAACATTTTTCTGATCCCAAACACTGATGTCCCTTGCTGTGATCTAAGACTAATACAGCTTGTCTTCAGCTAGCATGAACACAAAGAACATATTACTCATCCGCAGCTGACCTCACGTATGTTTGAAGATTGCTATAACCTCTTAAGTCATCTCTTCCTTAAACTAAGCAACCTTCCAATTCCTTCCATCTTCCCTTGAGGATCACGCTTTCTAGACTAACGTGAGCTTTTACCTTTACCTATGGCTCCATTTCCCCTATCCTGTGACTGCACGTCAGTGGTCAGCATAATGAAACCTGCAGGGAACCTACCTCCCCCAGACAACCTGCAGGACTCCAAGCAAGATGAGCCGTGAATAACAAGCCTAGGTCTCCACCAGACCCTTTTCAGAGCACAATAAATTGCAATAAAAACTCTCACAACACTGAGCACAATGTGCTGCTCCAGGAAGCAGGGAGCCTGATGATTCTGCACCGTCTTCCCCAAGACAGCACCCTGGCTTTGAACAGGATTGCCTCTTGGCCACATCTACAGCCAAGCGTGGCTCTCACTGATCATCTCCAGACAACAAGGCAAGGACAGGAAGGAGCCAGTCTTGGGGGCACAATCGCTCAGCTAACACCCACTGGTCTGAGGCTTTAGAGGTATGGGCTTTTTTAAGTATCAGGCTACTGCTGCATTTTTGAGGTGTTGACTTTAGGTACTGTTGGCAGATAGGTCCTTTGTTGAATTGGGCCTAAGGCAGGACAAGAGAGACTAGATCTGATAAGATGTGACTGTTTTGACCTCTAGTGCCTTATGCTCCCCAACCCTCAGTTACTTTAAGATTTCTGTCAGGTATAGGGCACCACAGAAAAGGGATGTCTAAACAAATACAGAGGAGATTGAGCAAATTGAGAGCAGTTGCAAGGATGGGCTGGAGCCAGGAGCTGAGACTATTAGTTTGCAGATTGATCTCCACCAAGGTGCCACGGGGGTGGCTACAAAGGGAAGAACTGCTCCTTGGCTGATGTCTCAGGTGAGCCAGGCTTCCTCAGGCTCTCAGCACGGGCAAGGGCCAAGGAGGAGACGTGCAGAAGGAAGGCAAGACATCACATTGGCCCCCAAAAAAGGGAGCACAGTCATTTTTCCAAACTCACTGTAGCGTTCAGACTGCTCATCCAGGACTAATTTTTCAGTTATCAGTTTCACATATTCAATGAAGTAAACCGATTACCCATCTTTTCCTCCAAGTGTGGAAGACTTGTCTCCTCAGCAAAGCAGAAATGTGGGAGGATGGAATATGTGCTTGTGAAAGTGCCAGGTAAGAGCGGGGAAAGGAGCCAGGCATTGGAAGGGAGGAGAGTGGATGGAAAAGGCCAGAATTACATTGTTCGGGGGAGTTAATGCTTCAACCCTGTAATTAAACAGGAAAAGTGATATCACTAGTGATTACAAACTCAAATTAGTACAAAATGAAACCTACTGCATATGCCAATGCTGTTTCTAGAACTGTAAGTCACAGATGCAAGCAGAAGTGCCACGTTCTTCTGTAGGGCTACTAGCAGCAAGGCCAGTGCTTCAGCCAGACCCTCTCAAGCCCTGCTATTCCATCAGCAAGACTGTTCAAACCACCAGAGAGAGGAAAACTGTATTGCTGCCACCACATTTCCACCTGCTCACTGTGTTTTTCTTGGATCAGCCAGCCTCAATATTCCCAGCCTCAACATTCCCCCTTTCATAAGAAGGCGGCAATGAAGGGGCAAAACTCTTCCAAGCACTAAAAGAATAATTTATTTTTTTTTTTTTAACGGCAGAGCAAGCATCACAGAGTCCAGCTCTTACAATGAAAGGTGGGATGCCATGGAGACTGAGGAACTTTTTTGCCATGTTGGCCGTTATTTCCTCGCCCTTAGACTCATGTGAAGGATGGGAGCTCTCTGGTGGCAAAATGTGAATTTGCAAAGATGGACTTTCAGTGGCCCCACTGCTTTTCCCTGCTTATGTGGAAGGCACAAGAGCATAACAGAAAACCAGTTGTGTGCTGCCCTCTCTTAGAGCACTGAGAGCAGTCAGACCTAAACACTGGACACGATGCTTTTTAGTGCAGGAGTGCCTGTTTCAGAGCCCGGCACAACTCCTAGCTCGCACAACTCTGCAGCCCTTTCTCCACCCCAGGCAGGCAAGGTGTGCTGTGACACACATTCACAGGCCAGGAGGTACCTGCATTTGGTTACATCCCAAAAGCAACATCAGCCAGTCAGGTGAGTGTTTTCTAGGGGCTACTGCGGCTCCAGTCCCAAGAAAACCAGGGACAGCACTGCTCCGGGAATCCGAGACGCTAGTGAGAGAACAGGACACCTGATGGGATGTCTCATGGGACGTCTCTCAGAGGAGACCTTATTACTCTCTACAACCACCAGAAAGGAGGTTGTTGCAAGGTTACTCTTCTCCCAAGTAACAAGCAATAGGACAAGAGGAAATGGCCTCGAGTTATGCCAGGGGAGGTTTAGATTAGATATTACGAAAAATTTCTTCACTGAAAGAGTTATCAAGCATTGGAACAGGCTGCCAGAGAAGTGGTTGAGTTGCCATCCGTGGAGGTATTCAAAAGACATGTAGACGTGGCACTTAGGGACATAATTTAGTGGTGGACTTGCTAGTGTTAGGTTGGACTCTATGACCTTAAAGGTCTTTTCCAACCAAAATGATTCTATGGTTCTATGGGAAGCCAACAGCAAAATGAAAGAGAAGTGCATGAACTTGGTCTGCTTGGAGAAACACCAGCAGCTGTTTAACCTGCCAGCTGAGGGGAGAAACACCTCAATCCTCACCATCCAGGTTTCAGGAGACCCCAAAAGAGAAGCAAGACCCAGACAAAAACCAGAATTTGGGTGAGAAAGAGCTTGGACTGCCATGATTTTCACAAAACAACAGGCCTCCCCTTTTCTCTACATGATGTTTGACACTGCCTTCTTAGGGAACAGTCAAGCTCAAGTGTCCAGTAGCCCTCAAACAGCTGGGGTCAGAGGGGATCTGGAGGAGCCAAACCACCGCATCTTATACAGACAGCTCACATACAAGGCTCACTCCTTAAGGCCCACCTTGACACCTGGTTCTCAGCTATGTGCCACTGCTCCTCTCTCCTTGAAGATCAGCAGATCCACAATCTGGACACATCCGGCATATCTGGTCCCTCCAAGGGACCTGGAAAAGGGAGACAGCAATGACATGCCACCCATCCTTTCTGGCATGTGCTCTGAGCCACGAGCCCCCACATGCAGCTGAACGATGCCCATACAACCTCGGACAGCTGTTCCTGCCTCCTGGCCCAGGGCAGAAGCCTCCTGCCCAGCTGCCCCTCCACAAGGTGGTAGGAACCTTCATGGATTCAAATGGTGATGACTCAAAATCAGGAAGGATGAAACCCACAGAAGGTTATTCAAAATAGAGGCACGATGTCAAACTCATGACATTCCTGCCCGCACACTGGAGGCTGGCAGACCATCTAGCTGATCTCCTGCTGCCTTTGTCATCCCTTCCCTAGGCATCTGCTGTCAGGAAGAGGATACTAGGCTAGACAGACCTCTGATCTGACCTAGGACAGCTCTAATGGGAGCGGAGCTGTCACATCTCAGGGCCTGTCCTTGGGCAATTCCCTCTGGAGTTCTCTAATGCTCCTTTCCAGACTAAGAAACTGTACCATGCTCCAGGAACGTCCTGGAGCTGCCCAAGTTTGTCATCTTAAGCCTCTCTGGTTGCAGCAGCTGGGAAGAAACAAGCACATCATGCAGGTAGGGAAAGCCACAGAGGGGCTTAATGCTGCGGAAGAGGGGGAAAAAAAAAGGGGGGGGGGGGGGGGGGAAGCTGGAAACTACTAGTTTGTATCTGGCTGAGAAAGCCAGGACTGCTCTCTGACAGACGTCCGGACAAATTCCTTTCATGCCACCAGATGGTGCCCTGCCTTCAGTCACCAGCAGGCAGCTGGCCTGGCAGGGGACAACTGCTCTCCGCTCTCCAGCTCCACCTGCGTGTGATGGGCACTGGGCTCAAAACTGCAGGAAGAGGGAAACACCAGCCTTGCTTTGCCCCAGGGCCTGGCCTCCCCAGCTGGACATCTCACGGCTGCAGGGCCACCTCCACCCTGAACTGTGGTGAGACTGACTTTGAATCCAGGACCGAGAGACTTGAGAACAAGAAGGGGAGGGTAAATCAAGGACCTGCCCAAAGGCGAGGCCCCTGGAGCTGCAGCAAAGGTCAGAAGTACCTTTTTGAGCACTGCCAAAGCAAAGCATCATGTGTTGGGAGAAAAACTTCTGTGACAGGGGATCTGACGGGGGAAACACTGTCCAGAAGCTGTGTTTTGGTTACATTCAAGTCTTTTTGAAGCAGCAGAAGTGTCAGAGCCCTGAAGAAGGACTGCAGGGTAGCCTGCACAAAGAAGTTGCTCTGGCAGGCCAGATTCAGCCCATACACTATTGACTGGCAACCCGTGCTTCCTGGCCTCCTTCAGAAATGCAGCTGCAGTCACGCTCCTTGTCAGCACCCACGTATGGCTTGTTGTGTGACTACCCATCGAGAGATCTGAGCTGTGCTACTCAGGCAATGCAGTGGCTCTGAAAGACACCATGGGCTGCTGGAAACTGGAAACACACAGGCTCACCAAGCTGGTTCATCCCACCAGACCAGCTAGCCTTTCTCCAGCCAGTGTGCCAGAGTATGGATGACCATCACAGATCCAGGTGCAGAACAGATCTAAGGAGGTCAGTGGGAAAGGGCTGCTCCACTCACACTACCCTGTTTGTCTATGGAGACTTCCCTACAGCCACTTCCTTGGACAAGACCAACCACAACAGGAATATATAGCTCACCGTGGCCCTGTTATTAGCCTAGATGGCTAGTAGAGCTGTAGCTATCAAGCCACTCTTGACCCCATTCTTGATCTACACATAAAGACCACATCCTGCTGTGTTCACATCCACAATGCAGATAGGAGAGAGGTCAAGGATACTGTCAGATGTTCCCATCCGTGGCTGTGTTCTGTCTACCTGCTCACTCGCAAGAAACACAGCGAGACCCTCCTCTTTTCCAGTCTCTCTCTTTGCAATACCCTCCCACTCCTGCACTTCACCTCGCACAGTCCAAGGGGCAGAAGCAGTAAGACACTTGTTTATCTATGAGTAAGGCAGGTTCACCAGGAAAGCAACACACTGTTTTTAGACTACCCGATATATTGGAAGGCAAAAAAATAAGCAAGCGCAACCTGGGGTGCTCGCTCTTCTTAGCACCCCTGCATAATGCCGCTGGCACAGCCAGCTCTCACAGCTCTTAGACCTATCCAGTCCCAGGCTGTGGGCAGATTTGTCCTGCTGCCTGCCCCAGTTGTACTCCACTGGCAGTGCTGTGGCTTCTCACCAGTGTCACAGCAGCCAGGGCTGTGCTTTGGGAACAAGTGCTTACCTCTCCATACCCACCTCTGCAACTCAGGCCTCCGGAAACCACCCTAAATTCTCAGAGCACCCCCTTTGTACACCACCGCATTCCCAGAAATCACATTCAATGCTACTTCATTATCATGGTCTAGTAGGAGGTGTCCTTGCCCATGGCAAGGAGGTTAGAACTAGATGATCTTTAAGGTCCCTTCCAACCTAAACCATTCCGTGATTCTATGATCTTCGGACAGTTTTGAAGGGGAAGGGGCTTTCCTTACCCTCTAGCAAATCCTTCCCAGCTATCAGGCTGCTGTTGATGAACACCCATCACACTGACTCAATATGGTCTCATTGCTTCCTTTTTCATTACCCCATGCGTTTCTTATCTCATGGTTAGACAGTAAGCAGATTAGGGTGGGGATTTTCCAGTCTATGCCCGTACAGCACCTTGCACGATTGGCGATACATGTGGTAGGGCTAATTCACACACCATCTAATCTTACCCTCAGAAGCCCTCCTTAGAACGAACTCCCAATTTTAACCACACCAGTAACAAGAGCCAAGCTCCCCCCATTCCTGGGAGCTAAACCTAGACAGGTTCAACGAGTGGTCCCAGCCCCAACAAACACAAACAGGCCTGCAGTTCCCAAGCTAGAAGAGCAAGCCCTCCTGCAGAAGCAACACACCACCAAGAGGTTTCTTCGTTATTCAGCTGCAACTAAGCGCAAACCCTATCATAAAAAAAAAACCTGCTACAACACACTTCTGTCTGGGTCGCAGTGTGAGAGGACTGGGGGTTAATTTAGTCAGGAAATAAAAATTTATTAATGGCACTGCAGATGGGTCTCAGCAGCAACCACCTCCACACCTGGAACAAAGCCCACATAACCCACAAGTGCTTATTCTCTAAGAAACTCAGGCAGCCATGCCACATTCAATGCAGTAGCCTTATCATCTTACATGCGCAGAGAAGAGATGGCCTAAAGGTTAGGGTGTTACCCTGTAAAGGCAGTGAAGACTTCATCAGACTTACCACAGATTTCCTGCCCGAGGCTGGGAGAGTCATGCAGCCTCTCTCGGCTCAGCCCTCCTCCTCTATAAAAGGAGTTGCACACACAGCCCTGTCTTACAGCAAAAGCTCAGGAGCGTAACCACACTAAATGCTGCAGAGCATTCAGGTAATACAGCCAGAGATGCTGCTTAAAGCTTTACCCACTGGTTCAGAGGAGTTCAAGGCCTCAGTGTGCTCAACATGAGCCTCCCTTGTCAGACTGACGGGGATTTAAGATCCAATTCACCGGTACGCAGGCAAATCAACACATCCTTGTAACTTTTGCTCGTTGCCTATTTTGAGGATTTAAGCGAGAGTTGAGCAGTGGCTAGTTCTTCAGCTGATTCTGCGGCAGGTTGCGTTTCATTCTCATCATACAAAGTACTTCAGACAGGCACTTTAGTGGCAACAAAAGCAAAGAAAAAAAAAAGGAAAAAATTTAAACAGCCAGGTAGGAGAGTAGCTTGATGACATTCTTGCATATTTAAATTAACATGGGGCTGTTCCATTCCTGAGCTGCCTTTTTGTGTTATTTCCTCCTTCATCCTTCTAGTGGTGAAAATGCCCCAGGGGTAATGGACTGCCGTCTGCATCGTGCTCAAATCCAGAATGGTTCTGATGAGGCTGATAAAATTAGCCAGGTTTTACAGCAGCAAGCAGGGTCAGATTTTGGTCTGGTTGTTCATAGCCTGCAGAGTTTTTACCGTACGGAAATTAAAAGGACTGCAACCTTCAGCAATTGTGAAAGTTGAGAGCAAATTAAAAAGAATACGAGTTCTGGCATTCATCCTTACCAATTTAGGACAGCCTTTTCATTACTGTAAAAATAGCACGTATTTATAAGAAACATCGAGCTCTGCCACAATCTCAAATCACATTATAGAAAAGGCAGTAACAAAGTTAACACTTCACAAACGGGAAACTCCGGTAAAGGGGAAAAACAGCTTGCCTAGCCTCACCCCACAGGCCAGGGCAGGGGTCTGGACCCGACTCTGGGCTCTTGGTTCCTGCACGCTGCCTGCTGTGCCACACCCTCTCCTCCCAAAAGGAATGCGCCATCACAGCAGTTTCAGGAAATCACCTTTAGGTTCTCCTCCTCCCCCAAAATTTCCCTTTAAATTTTTACTCCAGTGCATCTACTAAGCGGAATGTTTCAGCAATGCACAGCAATGGGATTCTCATGGCTTTGTTTCTGCCAGTGAAATAGCTATGACTGCAAGGTTTACAGAGACTTTCTGTTCCTGTCTAAAATTATCTTTGCTGAGCCTTGCGACGCCAAGAGCACAGAGCCAATATTCCACAAGCCCTGAGAAAAATGGACTACATTTCAGGCACACTCAGCTAGTGTGGTTACAGTAGCATCCGCCAGCCTCGACCAAAGCTCAGGGCCACCACCACATCAGGCCTCGCACAAGGGGACACCACCGCCTGTTTCTTTGCTGTGTGAGACAGCATATAAAGTCAGATGGCCTGATCCTGCCATCCGGGTGCTCTGTGGTTGCGAGGCGGTTGTCCAGCCAAAGAAGAGCCTCTGCGATCCCTGCTCGAACCGTGAGATGAGGGCGAAAGGGTATGAAAAGACAGCAGGTGGATGCAGACAGATGGGGGAAGCGGGGGCTAACAGGGAGACAACAGCAATTAGCATAAGCAGCGGCAGTCTCAGCTCACCAGCTGCCTTGCCCATTGTCTGCCTCCCTGATTTCCAAAAACAAAGAAACAGTTTGCCTGAGACCACAGTCAGTAGCTAAAACTGCTCCTCAGAACCGAAAGTATTGGGGGAAAAAACACGATTTCCATGGTACAAAAGCAAGGCTTGCAGGGCTGTCATGTAGGAGTTTGCCTAAGTAAGGCATGGAGCAGGCAGCTCAAAACAGCCACCAAATACTTCAGAGCGAAAGGCTAAAAAAGGAAGGTTTTAGAGGAGGAAATGAGTCAGTAGCTTGGAGGACAGGAGGGGGAGTTCAAATAGCTGAGGCATATAAAGTAAGCAAGTAGTCACCATCTCAAATGCTAGAAAGTCAGTGAGGTGGATGTATTGATCTTTGCTTTCTGTTGACACAGGGTCTCATTCACAAACAGGAGTCCACGGGCGACTTTTTATATTGACCATGCTGGGTTTTGAAGCGGTCCTTCACTGGGCAGACGCTTTGTCGGCTGCAGTTCACACCAGTGTTTCAGACTGGAGCCAAGGCAGTCACAAACCAGCTACAGGATTGCTGAAATTTCTTGGGCTCCCCCATGGCTGGCAGACGGATGTTTTTGGTGGGAAGTTTCAGGTTAATTGCAAATGCCATTTGCCTTAAGAGAGGGAGGGGGATTCACTTTTCAAGACGATTCGTTCAAACATCCAGCTTGAGCTTTCACCCTAGCTTATTTATGGCACTAACGCTAGGAAAAAAACACAAAGCTTATTCAGTGCCGAAAAGCAGCAAAGCTAGTAAAAAACCCTCCATCTCCACAATGCTGTAGCAATCCGCAGCGCTCACATCTTTCTTCGTAACAACCTTGTATTGCACTGAAACCCTGGGGGCGAAGGGGTAAGCCTTGCTCCGAGAATCCTTTAACCTTGCTCGCTCGTACACCACCGCAGCAGCTGGCCATAACAGGGCGTGCATTAGCAGAGCAGTAAGCCCTGAGAGGGTTAGTGTCAGTGTGGCAATAAGCCACAGGGCACGACTTCCGCACCTCTGCCCCACGTCCCTGTGCTGTCAAAAGGGTAGGACCGATGGAAAGGGAGCTCGTAAAAAGAAGTACCAAAATTCCCTCCCGCCCTCCCCAAAACAGGGAGCTTCCCCTCCGTTCAGGCACTGAGACGACAGCTATGTGGCTGCAGCACGAGGACCCTGCTGCAACCGCAGGGCTGCAAGCGGTTGGGGTGATGCTTAAGGTCGCAGGCACGTGAGGAGTGGGCTGCCGAGTGGGCGAGCAGCACGGGAGTGGAAAAACGGACTCCCTTTCCCCTACACAAGCAGCAGCATGGGATTTACATACAGTAGGGATTCCCAAACCGTGACATACACACTGCTGATCACCGGCAGGCAGCTCCCGGTGCAGAGCTGGAGCTCCCAGTGTCCGTGCTGGTACAGCGCACAGAGTCCGTGGAGCCCTATGGTAAGGCAGACTGGTACCACCATAAGCCACACGCTTTTCAGTGCATCTTGGCACGCAGCTCTTGCCTCTAGCCTTCTCAAAGCACCACAGCCGCTGTGTTTATGCCTCACCGAGCTACACTGTTTTGTCTTTTGCGTAATGAAACCTTTCAAAAAGCCATCATGGTTCTTGGTCAGTGCCCTTCCCAGAGCAAGCGCATCTCTCCCATGAGACAGGAACAAGTGAGAGAGATCTCCCTTACTCTGCTGGTGAAGGAGTTCCTGTCCTTGCTGAGGTTCCTTTAACTAGTTAGATACCTTCTCAACCCACTGCAGTGTTTCCAAAAACGCAACAAGACCTTTTGAAACAGATTGAGCCAACAGGCCACTTCCAACTTATTTTCCCTTATAAGTATACAAAATGAAACAGCCCCAGCCCTGTTCTCATGGCCTTACATCATCCCTTCCCCTCCTCCCCAGGATGTCTTACTTCTGTACCCCTCTTTCATAGCAAAACCGATCTATGAAGAGCAAGCTTGGAACAGTAACAAATTACCCACATCAATTAAGACTAAAAAGCACAGCTGCCTCAGGTCTCTGTTACGTGCCACCACAGATGGAGGTCTGCTACGGCACTGTGCAGGGAGGCCCCCATCACCAAATAGCGCCCGCCTTGGTTTTCTCTCCCAGCCACGCAGCATGCACTGCCACCAGGCTAACAGCCGCGGCAGAAAGACAGGACCAGAACAAGTTGTCCAGAGAAATGTATCTGTAGAACTGGAGCTGTACTATTACACGGGCATTTTATCTGACTTGGTTTAGAACTATATGTTTAAAAAACAAAAACCAAACACGTCCCTACTCAGTTCTTATTAATTCTGAAGTCAGTTAAGACTTTGGCCCAAATTTAAGCATTCCTTCATTAAACACATCAGAAAAGAGCCAGGGGAAGAACTACCCACCCACCCCAATTTAAGTCTAAGTCATACTGGTAGGTCTTTTGCTAGTTTCACCACAAGTCACATACAAATGCTCTTAGAAAAGGGACCCCTGGCCAGTGTAAGGCACCCAACACAAGAGCCTAATGCAATAGGACTGCTTTTTCAATACATGCATCTTCAATATGGGGTCTTTTAATAACTTCTATCTAATGTGAACAGGCATAAGAGCATCTAAAAAGGACACCTACTGGGGTATGCCACAAGGAGGGGGAAAAAAATCAAAATGTAATACAGAACAGAAATATGGATGAAAACTGTAAGATATGGCTCACACCTTTAGTATTGAAGCTTCATGCTAGCTGTAACCCGGTATGAAGTATTGCTGCCTCATACCCCAACCCTGAAAATATGAAATCGAGTCTTGGTTTTGTTTTCTGCTTACAAGCAGGCAGAGACCCAATAAATAAGCTTGATGCTGGGGGCTTTTTCCTCATCGATTCAAGCCAGGAACATCATTGCAGTCAGGATCCAGTCATGAAACCTAAGTGTCTGTGCATTTTTTTAACATTAGCAGGTGCTTCTGTAATCTGCTTATAAAAAGCCCGAGCTTCACTGCCCGGAAACATTAAGGAAATAGTATTTTCGTAGCATTTCAGAGCGAGCAGTACTGCAATAAACATGGAACGGCAGCTTCTCCGAGGTCGTCCCCCCCCGCCTCGGTCTCAGCAGCAGCGCTCAGCTTTGTCCCGAGGACAAACCGGTCATTGTTTCAGCCACCTGAAAGCGATGCGGCTCTGATTCAGGCCGGGACGCGGCTGCTGCCGGGGCTGCTATTGCTCGCCGGTGCCGGTGCCGCCGCCGCCGGGAAGAAATGCACAGGGTTTCCTGCAGCACCCGGCGAGCGCGGCCGGGCTGAGCCAATCAGGAGTGCCTGACTGAGATCGCACCAAAG
>VFFE01006343.1:7463-51033 GCA_008921705.1 Burhinus oedicnemus | reverse complement strand
CGCGTGGGGCTGCGCGGGGAGAAGGGCCACGGGGGGTGGTGGGAGCCTCCCCCCTCCACCCAGGGCCCGGGGGGCTGCCCCGCTCGGGAGGAAGCGCGGCCTCAGCCGCATCCGCCCCGACGGGCGGCCCCGGGCGGGAGCCATCTTCCCCAAAGGCGAGGGGTTTCGGGCCTGGCCTAGAAAACGGCGGCGGCTCCTCGGCGGAGCGGGGCGGCTGAGGCGAGCAGCCGTCCTCCCGCGGCAGCCGGGGCCCCGCTCTGCCGTGCCCGGTGCGCAGCCTCTCGGGGCCAGGCCGCCCTTAATCGGGCCCGGCTGGAGTCAGCAGTCCTGGTAGCAGACAAAAGGGGGGAAGCAAAAACCGGCGGAAGGAAAACGCTGGTCGTAACAAACGCGTTTTCACAACGACCGCTCAAAGCAGCTTGAATTTTAAGGTACTTGCTGCAAGAGCTTGGGAGATTTTTGTCTTGCTTCTCTGCTCAGGGATGCTGGAAACATTAAATTTGAGATACGATGCTGGGAACAGAGGAAGCGTAGAAATGTATTAACCGTACACACTGACTTGCCCGTTTTCGCTGGCTTTCAAAAAAATGCCAGGGGACCCTTTTCATAGACGGGGCGGAATAGACCAAAAGGCTATTGTGCTTCACGGTGGTTCATTTTCTGTTGGTTTGCCTACACTAAAAGTTTGCATCCCTGTTTAACTCAGGCTGCTGAGACTGAAAAATTCACTTGAATTATTCGCTCGTGCAGTTTTAACCGCTGTCCTGTTTTTGTTTGAGTCATGCAGAAACGCTTGGCCAGCAGCAGACGTTTGTGTGTTTTGACCCACTTGCCTAGGTTATTTGCCTTTAGTAGAAGGGTTACATATTGAGGCCTTCCCGTGATATTGACCATTAGTTTCTTGAACATGCGGTCTATCCAGTAAATAAACTTTTCTTCTGTATAGACCTGGCAGAGAGGATGTGCTACTAATCTCCCTGCTTCTATAACACCCAAGTTGAAGCATCTGTGGCTGGTCTGCAGCGTGGAGCAGAGCTAATGGGAGTTGCAGATGAAGCTGCTAAAAGTCTGACGAGACTTGCAGCTCTTGTTTAAAATAGGCTTGTCTGAACAAGCTAGCTACCACCTCTGCAGTACGCAAACCTAGTTTAGAATGACTACTCAGTGTGTCAGGCTTCATCTTGCTTCGGAACTAGAGAATTCCCCAGTCAGTCAAAACTAGTATTTCTCCTAGTGATCTCCTTTTTGGAACAGAGTCTGGGTTGGCTTTCTTAAGATGCTTTCCAGTTGCTGCAAATGAACTTGCTTTTGGGCAAAGAGCGTAGGCCTTCTGGCAAAGTACAGCAATGCCAGCAGGAGGGCATCATTTGGTATCAAAAGAGCATTGGATTTTCTGCTTTGGTGTCTTGCCACAAGGTTCAGTTTCTTTACTACTGGATTAAATGAGTCCATGGTCTTTGGAGGACCGTGCAAATTATTTTTCTTGGTTGTTAGTCAATACTGTTCCCAAATCTCTGTAATTACAAGGTACATATGCCTCATATACAAGATGACAGCCTCATGACAATTGGTAGTGTGGGTGTCTAGCGTGTTTCTACTTGCCTTGTCAGACTATCACTATCAAGAGGCTCCTGCTGGGAGCAAGGGCTGACCTAAGCGATCTCATGCGGGAGAGCCTGCAGACAGCCAGAACTTGCATGTAAAGCTGTTCAGAGCCTTTTGCTCGCCCAACTGTTCAGTATTCACAGCGATCTCCAGGAAGGATACCTCGGTAACAAGTATCTGGAATGCCCACAGCAGGCCTTCAAAGCCTGTTCTTAAGGGTGAGGTTTAAGTTTTAGGTTGCCGTCTGTGCCTGGAGGGCCACAAGAAAATTCTTACAGACACTTGGGCTCATAATAGCCGATTTTTGTGCTGAAAGTGTTTCTAAGAAGCTTTGCTTTCCTGGAAGAGTCCTGTTGCATGCCAGCTTACACTCACATTACCTTAAAAACATGCGTTTCAACACAGGAATGGGTACTATGCAAAACTTCTGCCCTGCTACTGGCTACCACAGTTCCTGTTTTTCAGCAGTGTTGCTGGGATTGCCTTTTGTGGGTATTGCTTGTTCTACCCTACCTTGATAATTACATCAGGAGTGAACTTAATGGTAGCTCAGAGAAGGTGATGATTTCCTTTTTGGCTGAAGGCTGAGGAAATGACCTGCGGGGATTCAAGGGAGACTTTTTTCTGCTTTTTTTAAGAATTGTTTTCTTACTCATCTCTCCTCATCTAGTTGATAACCTTTCTTATTGGCGGGGGGGGGGTTGGGGAGCAGTTTTGATTCATTCAACCCCAAAAAAGAGACCAAGTAATGCGGCGTTAAAAACTTGAGTCTAGCTGGCAAGATCTGCCCACAAGTCATATGCAAATAACTCCATACTTCTTGCTGGTTTATGGTGTGCAAATAATGGCCTCTTACACAACAGCAGTAAAAAGGCAGTTAGTTATATTTCCTATCATGCTTCAGATCTGAATTGAAGCTTTGGACTTTCAGATGCATAGGCTGCCTGGCATAAATGGAGGTGTCTGGCTGTAGGTAGCAGAGGACGTGGGCCTGTGGGGACTTGGGAAGTCACTGGTCTTCCCACACTGGTCCTGGTCTTTGGGGTGAAGTTAAACTAGTCACTCCGTGCGTTGCCTCCTTTCCTACTCAGTAAAGTGGGGGTGGTAATATCAAATGCGTTTTCTTAAGTGCTCAAATAAGCAGTATTTAAGGTCCTTGTATTTTTAACCACCCACATTTTCAGTTGGCTTGTTGGCCATAGCTGACACCTTTTTAGAGGCCTGATTTGGCAAAATCTTCTCCCAGTCTGTTAGCTGCAGCCAGGCTTCGTGACCCTCTCTTTCTGCTAGGTGCTCTCACAACTAACTTGGCTTAGTTTTTCCCTTCAAGGTCTTGGTGCTGATGATGTCCCAGGGTATTGCGTGGCAATGTAAGGGACAGCTTTGTGAAGGCTGCTGTCCCAGAACAGCTGGGTGGTAATAGGTTTAATTGAAAAAATATTTGTCGCAGAGATGTACTATGACACATTACTGAGTCAGATGGAAATGCTGCATGGCTACACAGGCAGTTCTGGCAGTGGCAGGGGATTTTGAAGGTAGACAGGAGAGGTGGTATGCCAAGCGTAGGGGAAAAAAGGTGTTTGCTGAAGAAACTGAGAACCAAATATATGGCAGTAATGTGACTAGCAAACATGAGAGCACAGTCTTCTCAAATCTGCCTTTGCAATTAAAGAAGGCATACTTTAATAAGTTCTTGGTGTCAAATTCTGGAAAAATTGATGATGCTTTTCCAAGAAGCAAAAGTTTCCACTTGAGTAGCTGTGGATAGTTCGTGCTGGTGTGTACAATGTGTGTGCATGGTTCCCAAACGAAACAAGTCATGAACTGGTTCTTGAGATGTCTCTGTAGATAACACGTGCATAGGCACCACTATGGAGGGCTCTTAGGTTCTGATCACAGGAAGGAAAACCCACACTGTAAAATTGTCAATACTTAAAAACAAATTTAGTCCTTCAAACGTGTCTTGAGGCAAACTAAGTCATTAGTTTAAAGTCTTCTTGGCTGTCTTACAGTTGAGGAGGAACAAAGACTTTTCTTAGGTAAGATATTTTAAATATTACAGGAAAATACTGGAGTTCACTGCGCTTCCTAACAAAAGAGAAGGCAAATTTCATTGTGTCAAAGTTGCGTTTCAATGCAGCCTTGCTACAAATCCAGTTTATCTGGCATCTGGTATGTGTCTCACTCCTGAAATGGCTTTCTGTATATGGGGATTTTCTTGAGAAAGCTTTGGATTATTCTTCAGTCTTCCCCCGTTTAGATTAAATTTCAGTTGTAGGGTACTTGGCGATGAAGGCAATATATTGGAAGCTTTTAGCGGAGGCAGCTGGGGACAGCTCTAGCAGTTGGAAGCCTGCTAGACAGAAGGCTCTCTCTTTGGGCTGCCCTGTGTAGGGACGGCATTCTACTCTCACAAGAGTTCTGCAGTGCTTTGCACTTAAGGCAGGAACGACGGCTTTGTGTAGGGAATAAGAGCCGCTGTGTTACTGCAACGCATGCTGACAAGGCATTTAATGCAACCATTACCTCATGTGCCTACAGCAGTCTATACGAAATACAATGGCGATACTGGTATAAATGCTCCAGAATAATGTACGAGGCAACGCTGCCCACAAGACACATGCTGCCTTTGCAATAGTTGCGTGGAGGTACTGGGGGAGAACTCATTTTTGCTCATGCCCTCAGAGAAACTTACTCTGTCCATTCTTGCCTGAATGTCCCTGAATATGCTGTTACTGGCATCGTTTTCCCATCTGATAATTAGGTGGCTTGCCTCCTTGCTGCTGCCTTGTTTCCGTGAGGTTAACAGGCCCTGCAGTTAAGGTCCTTGACACCTATAGAAACAGGCTGGCTACTTGAATGTAGTCTTTTCTCTGCAGTTGGGTCCCGAGAATGGTTTTAAGTTGGTGTTGCCTGTGTTACAAGGTTGCTCTGTCCTCTACAACAAAATGTCACCAGCTGATGGTTGTGTATCCCACAAGTACCTGCAACATGTACTGTTCAATGAATAGCTAGCCACCCATGTGCCAGTCCAGAGTTGGATAACTGCTTTCGTACTGAAAAAGGAACAGAACCTGTTGTAGCCCTGTAGCGTTCAAGCCAGAAAGCAGAAAATAATAATGAATGTGCTTTATTGAATCCTCTCAGCAGAGCGATATTTGGCCAAAGAGAGAAAATCCAGACTAACAAATAAACGTTTATTCTGTCATTACTGGCGGGGTGGAGGCCTCTCACCAGCTATTCTTCTGGACAAATCAGCAGAGACATGGTTAAAATGTCGAATGAGGACATGTATTTACGAGTTTGCCATTTCTTGTTCCAGTGCTCTTCACAGTTACCCTGTTGCTGCCCTACACAGAATGGTTGCAACCACCTTACAACAAAAGCTGCCTAGGATTTGGGGGGTTTTTTTCCTCTTTAAGCGTGTTTACAAAGCCAGTCATGACTGGTACAAGCCCAGGGTTGAAGAGGGAGTCCTACAGTTACAAAAGTAGATCCTCTTTTTGGAAGCAATTAGTTGCATGGGGCATTTATGGTTTCATTTCAACCCGTGCTGTGACACAGCTATAGGGTTTTCTCAGATGGAACAAATCTGCATTGTCTGTAGCAATATAATGGCTGCTAATGTCAGCCTGTGTGATGAATCCAGGGGTTGTACAGCAGCTGTGAAAAGGAGCAGCACCAGCTACTAACAGCCTTTCGCTTTGGAAAGCTAAAAAATCCAGTTCTTACTATTGTCCCTTCAGTTTCTGGCCAGTCCTAGTTATCAGCTGCAGTTTAACCGTGAATTTTGAGTTTCCAGACGAAATACTCTCAACATTTTTGGAATCTGAACTGACTTGCCAGCAGTGCTCAGTTTCTTTATAAGGAAACAACTTGTCTCCCGACTTGGAGACATGTTTCTGGCTGTGCAGTAGCACAAGCATATGCTCTTGACTGCACAGTTTACATCAGCCTGCAGCTCCATTGCTCCTGCTTGCTTCTGGCTCTCTGCTGAGCATTACCTCTTCTTTCAAAGTTAACTTTTTGGCAACAGGAATTGGAGCAAGGGAATTAGTTGGTGTGGTCTTGGAGCAAAGATCAAGAACTGACAAAGGTAGAGCTAGGTGACATGAACGGCTTTTATGCAATTATCAGACTCATTCCCATGCTAGTTCAGGCTTTTGAAGCAGTTTCTACGTACTCACAAAAACCTCAAGATTCTAAAACCTGAGTCTTAACACCTGTTGTCAGCTACTGAGGTGCCATTAGTTAGAAGACAAACCTCAGGGGGGGGGAAAAGGTTGTCTTGACTTCACTATGGATTTGTCCTTAGTGAATGATGCCGTAGTTCTAGTCACTGCTGCACTGTTTTGGGGCAACCTTGTATTGTTTAGAGTCTTCTCAGAGAGCTCTTGCCTACACCAACCACGGGGATTGGAGGAGAAAGGCCTTTATTCCTCATTAGTTCTCAGTCACGCTCTGACAAAGTGCAGTCTCTCCATGTGGAGGAGGTGACATAGGAATGAGTCACTTTGAGTCGATGTTTGCACTTTTGCTCGAATTTATCCTGGAACAGTGTTTCTCCGCTTACTTTCCTTCCCTTATTGGAGATATGCAGAAGGGTGGCTGCCTGCCAGGCAACCGAGGCACAGTGACTTACTGCCTGTTCTCCCATCCCAAAGCAAGTGCAAGGGATTCTGGATACAGTACCCCTAATAGACAAGCCACGTATTGTAAATCTTGAGGGAGGTCCCCTTGTATTTGAGTAAACCCCTACAGAGCACTGTTCTCCACGCTAGAGAAAAGCTTCTGTCTCAAATTCACTGCTGTATGAGATTGGCCTGGTTTTACATGACCAGCACTTGGGAGACCTAGATGCCAAACTCCATGGTAGTAGATTCTGCCAGCTGTGCCACCTCTCGTCACTGGGCTAGCAAAGCTATGCCAGCCACTAGAAGCTACAGAAGGTAGAAAAAGGAGAATCTGAGCTCATCTGAGGTCCTGCGTGGTAGGTGTTGGTCAAGGCTTTTAAAAAAAAAAACAAACCCACCCCCCCAAAAAACAAACAAACAAACAAAACCAAACCAAAACAAAAAAACCCAACAACAAAAAAACCAAACCAAAACAAAAAAAACCCCACGTTAAGTAGTTGTCCAATCAATAACCATTTCTCAAGGACAGCCAGTTTGAAAGCTAGCACTAAGCAGTTCCTCTTCACCACTGATCTTCCTGGTTTTGCAGCTCAGCTCTGCTGTTTCTTTAGAACACTTCCACTCTGACCAGGTACAATGTCCCCCACAAAATGAATCCATCAGGTGTGTGTTTTGGGGCTGAGCTTAAGGAAAAATAAAATGGAAGAACAAGCTTTAGTCTCTTTCAACCTTTAGTCTTTTTCAGTTGGTATATCTCACATGATACTTTACTTGACTGTTTAGTACTGCTGACTGTGCTTGTGACGTGTGGCAGTTTACACAGAGGGAGGAGGGCGATTTTCCTTCTGAGATACAAATTGCCATATCTGAGGGTAATGTCACTTGAATTTGGAAGACGGAAAACCAGCAGGGGAAGAAGCAGTATTAGAAAGGAATCTCACTGTTTACACTGCATGCAGCATTTTGAGCAGATAGATGAGTGTTGAACAGGCTTCAATTTGGTCTTTGCTGCTCTGGCCATGATGTCCTTCCAGCAGTGTCTGCTGGCCAGTATGGCTTCCCATATTTGCAGTATTCACTATTGCACAGCTGCTTTTAAGCTCTCCAACTTTGCTGCACTCTGAGAACAAAACTCAGATACAAATGCTTCTACCCTGCTACCTTTTTTTTCTTTTTTTTTTTTTTTGGTCTCATTCCCAAAAAAGCAGACTGAAAATGCAGTTCAGCCTCTTGTCGTTCTTGCTAGGTCTTGTCCTCTTTATTCTCTGCAGCTGCCTTTAACATTAGATTGGTAATGCTACATCTGCACCTCCTATTACAGCTAGCACAGGGGATACCAGTAAGTAACAAGAACTCCCCATCGGACTTTAAGGAGCGGGGGCAGAAGCTGAAAAGGCAGGCAGCTTGCTTTAAAACTGATGGAGGAACTGCTGGGAAGGAGATGCTTTAAATGTTAGACTTGCAAGTTCTCCTTTAAAACAGTGAATTCAGAGGAACTTGTGAAAGTTGGCTTGTTCAGCTAAAAACTGTACTGCTACAGTCCCTGTACCCCCCTACATTTCTCTTGATCTCTAAATCAGATCCATGTGACGTGCATGAAATTTGGCCATGTCTCACCTCTGTTCCTAAAGCTGCTAGCAAGCATACTAGAAATGGCTAGGAGGCTTTGAACAGCAGATCATTGTGGACTTGATTGTCTAGCCAGCCTGAAATGGGTAACAAAATTAAACTTCTGTAATGCCAAAGCATCTGCCGCAACTGAATCTCAGAGGACAAGGGATGGACATGCATGTAAAACTACCCCAAAATGATGTTCTAATATAAGTAGGATTGTGCCTTCTTCGTAATAGTTTTGGTTTGGCAGTTGGTTGTGGCCAGCATTGACACTCCAGATTCTTTACTTGGCCTGGAAAAAGAGGGCCTGCAGCCTTTCCTGACGAGACTCTTAGGCCACTAGTGACTATCAGTTGTCTTCTAGCCTCGGATTTAAGGCAGTGCAGTAATGTAATTGTGAAAAATTGCGGTGGTAGCCCTAAAGGTCTGTGCTCTTGTCTTTGCAGGCATCTGGAGTACAAGTTGCCGATGAGGTGTGCCGTATCTTCTATGACATGAAAGTACGGAAGTGCTCTACGCCTGAGGAAATTAAGAAGAGGAAGAAGGCTGTCATCTTCTGCCTCAGTCCAGACAAAAAGTGCATTATTGTGGAAGAAGGCAAAGAGATTCTGGTGGGAGATGTCGGTGTGACAGTTACCGACCCTTTCAAGCACTTTGTGCAGATGCTTCCCGAAAAGGATTGCCGTTATGCCTTGTATGATGCAAGCTTCGAGACCAAGGAATCCAAAAAAGAAGAGCTGATGTTTTTCTTGTGGTAAGCCATCTTCCCAACTCACTCATTCCGAACATCCAGTCTAAGCACTGTGGGTGAGGTCTCTAAACATTTCTGTTGCCCAGGCTGGGAAGGTGGCAAGCTTAATGTGAGCCAGACAGCCTGATGCCTGTATTCTGAGCCATGAGATGTTTCACTTGTTCATAATCAGTAGGATACTGCTTCTGTCTACACTGGATAATAAATGTCACTAATTGCACTTTTTGATGTATCCTACTAGGGCACCAGAACAAGCACCTCTCAAAAGTAAGATGATCTACGCAAGCTCCAAGGATGCAATCAAAAAGAAGTTTCAAGGTATGTAATGCAGCTAATGCTCCTAGCTGTGCCGTGCCCCTAGAATGCTTACACAGCAAGGCTTAACCGTTGCCTAATTGGTTTGGGTTTGTTTTTTTTCTTCTGAGATACTAGTGAGAGATGAGAACTTCACAGGTGAAATGCCCTGTGACAGAGCTAACATGAGCTCTGGCTAAAACTTACACTGTCTGACTCTGAATTTTAGAGGCACTAGAACTGTGCTCAGGACAAGAGCAGGCTTTGCAATGTGTGACACCATAGCGGTACTGTACAGAGCAGCACATCTGCACTATACAGGCTAGAAACTGTTAGATTCATAACACGGAGCTGGATTTTCTTGCAGAGCTGCCTCTGTGGCAGAGGACTTTTAGCCCTGTGTCTTTTGAAATACACAATCTCATAAACTTGCTGTGCTGTAGTAGTAGTAATTAACAATTAACTTGATTTAGGGATGCGATTGTGATTACTCATTTCAAAAGGCATTGCATCTCCAAGTGGAGAAGCAAATTTCTGTTCAGCCTGTCAGGCACCATTAACCAAGGAGTAAACACCTTGCTGCAGCATTCAGAAATTTCATGCTAAGTTGGCCATTACAATGGCTCGTAGCCAGATAGCACAGCTCCCCTCTTCAGTTCCTCATGCTGTGCTGGGCCAAAATCTTGCAGCGTGCAAGACTGACAGGATTGTTGTGCAGCAGTGCCACCCTTCACAGGACAACTCGCCAGTGGATTGGAACTACCCAGGGAGACTGTGCGCTGCATACGTGGAAGTTGAAAAAAAGAAATTCTGCTTTTTTCGACACAGGACGGGCTTGTGTTGGGCTCCCCGCCCTCCAAAAAAAGAAACTGCTGTTGATTCCTTAGACCAGAAAAGTCTTTCTGGTCTTTACATCTCAGGTTCTCACTCTGATTCTTTCACCCACCTCTCCAGAGCCAGCAGGAGCTGAGTCACCCATCTTAGTGCGCTTGCATGCAGCTCCCTCACCTACCATATCCAGGGTAGCACTAGAAATGAGAGATTCACTCGTGAGAGAGCCTGCAATGAAAAGGCTAACAGTCTGAGCACTGATCTAGTGAAAACTTTCTCCTTGATATTTCTATGTTGATATTTGGTGTGTAGCCAGATGTCTCCTGTGACGTAATCAGGGGGAAACCATTGAAATTCCAACTACAGCTTACCTGCTTGAGTGACCTGATTGCCTCTTCTAATATTACTACCAAGTATGTTTCTTTGGTTACTAGCATGTTGAAATACTGCATTATTGAGTGTTTTGCCTCTTTTTTTAGGCATAAAGCATGAATGCCAAGCAAATGGGCCAGAGGACCTCAACCGAGCTTGCATTGCTGAGAAGCTAGGAGGCTCCCTAGTCGTAGCTTTTGAAGGAAGTCCCGTGTAGATGTCATACAGTGCCACAACTCTACAAGCATTCCATGTTTTAATATATCAGTTATGTAAAGCAACCATTCAAGGCAAGGGTTTCACTAACTGTAGGGAAGCTGTCTTGTAGAATAAAGTAGATTTTGGAGATGTAGCTCGTATGTACAAATGACCCTAAATAAATCAAATCTAAGGATTTATCTTGGTGTATTAATATTTGCATTGGTTGTCCAGCCCAATACTGTCCCCGATGGATTAACACTAAAGGTCTCCAAAAATTTTGGTCCAATGCAGCAGTGTATCATGGGATGAAAGGGGGGGAGGTGAGAACAATCTGGTTCCTGTTCTTACTTTTCTCAGTTGTAACAAGCAAAATTCAGTCAGTCTTTTTGAGGCTACTGGCCAAATTGCCAAACTCAAAAAATTTTCCCTTGTAACCATTTAATACAAAACTTAAAACCTGTAGTTAAAGTTAGGCTAAAGCAACCTGTTGGCACCAAAACTGGGTTAAATTCTTAGTGCTTGCAGTTGCAGAGCAATACTAATAAAGGCTAATTCTGAAGTTAGAGATAAAATAGACACACTTTTCTGGAGAAATAGTCCTAATCCACTCTCTTGTAAACTCACGGTGCAGTAATAATATTTAAAGGTTCACTTGTTCTATAGGTTCAATTTGCTTGTTATGAAGTGTCTTGAGGTCTTTCCAGCCTGAGTGATTCTATAAAAATTGCTTTTCTTTTGACATAGTTTAATTTAGAACTACCTTAGTTTCTGTAATACACACTTACTAGTGGGTTGGATGCTTCTGAGGCTTTTACAAATGCAGATTCTTATATCAGAGCTCTCCAGTTATGGGTAGTACAATGAGAAGGAACCACATCTTAAAAAGTGGTATTCTGAGCCCCAGTCTTTGGTCACTTGGTCCATTTGTCCATAATTACTATTGATTTAACTTAGTAGAACCAATCAGCCTGACTAATATGGCTTGATCTGGGCTTTTTGTCTGTTAGCTTCTTTAATTCTGTAGAAATGCATGGAAATATCACCTACTAGAAAGTTTGACCTGAAATGCCTTTTGTATGGGGGGTAGAGAACATTCCTGTGCCAGCTACAGAGATCTTAAAAGCTTCCATGTTTCACCAGTGGTTGATTAAAGCTGTTTCCTTTGTGTAATGTGTACATGGGAGTTGCATAGAGTTTTCCTGTATGTCTGTAGAGAAAAAGAAAAAAAAAAAAAACCAAAACCCTTAGCCTCCAGTGCGTTACTGTGATATGTTCTGTGCGTGCCAAATTCGAATAGCCTAAATAAATGGGGTTTCCCTCCCCTGGGTCAGTGACTGATTCCTCTCCAGCCTCCGGATTAGCCCTCCTGCAGCGGGGCCGGCCTTGCTGGCTGAGCATGCTGGTGCCCTGCATAAGCCGGGCGCTCAGGGAGCCGGTACACCTTCCGCAGCTACCGCCTTGTGCTGTGCACGGGGGAGAAAGGATGGGGGGAAACAGGCTGGAAGGAAGAGCTTGGTGGAGGGAGTTTGGGGGGGGGAAGCAGGCTCATCTGTCTGCAAAGTGTGCTGCCAGCCTGCTGCAGGCTCTAGCTCCCGAACAGTGCCCGGTCTCTTCTGTTTAGGCTTTGGACCCAAATTTCCATGGGTTGGGGAGCTTCCTGGGAAACATCTCATTATTTGCAGTTTGAGCAGGAGGAACCCAGCGTGTGTCAGTTATTTTGTGCTTCTTTCCCTGTAAGAACTGAGGGAACTTTCTCTGGCCAGCCTGATGGAGCCCAGGCAACTACAGGCTGCCCCTTCCTCTGCGAGCTCTTGCCAGATGTGCAGGGACAGAAAGCTGTACTGTCCCCACAGCGCTTCGGCAGAGCAGTGCCTTGCGCTGGTTTATCTGCAGGGCCAGGGAAATAATGGTCCATTACCTAACTCAGCATGTGCCCTCTCTGGCCACGCTGTGTGGTTAAAACCTTTAATTAAAGGCAGGCATTCACTGCTTGCTCTAACTTGGCACCCATGTGGGTCACAGGGTTGGGAGCACAAGGTTTTCCGATGCAAAAAGACCCACCGGAGTGAAACTTTCTGGTTTTGAGAAAATCAAAGTGGCGTGGTTTCTGCTGGTGCTATTAGTCTGTGTTTCGGTTAACTCTGAGCTTGCCCGAGTGGGTAATCATCCTCATAAACAGCTCCTCCTTGCCTAGGTGTCTGCAGTACTGGTCTCTGTCCAAAGTCCAGGTTGAGATAAGGAAACCGGAGTGACACAGCGGGAGTGGTGCTGCCTGACAAACAAAGGGAGCTCCCAGCCAAGATCCAGCTGATAACAAGTGCCTCCAGACTGCAGGCATCTTCGAACAGATATCCAGCCCAGGTGACGCCGTGGTGGACTTCTGCCTGGGATTGCCTTCTTTGGTTAGAAAGTGGAGCAGGAGGCTTTGCAAAGGGAGGAGGATGTCAGACCTGGAAGGCAGGAGGGCAAGTCCCGCAATGTGAAAGCCTTCAGATCAGGGACTTGGGTACAAAGTGCCTTAGTCCCAGGACTTTGAGGGATGAGAGGTCTGAGGTGGCATTTCGGTCCTTGGTTAGGTGTGGTCCCACAGCTTCAGCTGATCTAAGATGCTTTGGCTGCTTTTAGGGACCTCACAGCAAGCCCTGAGGCCTCTTTGTAAGAGTACTCCTGCGCTCCAGGGCTAGCAGTAACTTAAACCTTCAGAGCTGTAATGCTTCAGGCTTGTCCACATCATGGACCAAGTGGGCCAGACTTCACCACCTCCCCAGGTTGTTTGGCCTTCTGCAGTTGGAGGGGATGAAGAGCACGGGAAGATGTTTTCTCTTGTGACTGTTGCAAACCCTTTCAGCTAAGGTTACTCCCAGATCCCCCACACCTTCTGAGAAGGTAAGGCAAGCAGGGGGACAACATGAGGAATGCTTCCTATAGCTTGGCCAGTTGCTGGGGAGAGAAATCGCATTCTAACAGGACTACACAAAGAAGAAAAAGGTGAAGGGATTCAGGTGACGGACATGGCTCAGAGCCACGCAAGCTCAGCAGGACCGCAGCCCAGGCAGCGCAGCTCAGCTGCAGCAGAAGCAGAGCCGCTAGAAACCTTTTCAAGTCCACGTGCAGGCAAGGGTTTCCCAAAAGCCATTTTTGTCCATTACACTGGGGAGGAGGTGGGAATGGGAGATGGAGACTGGTAATTCAGGCTGGAGCATGAGCAGCTCCAACAAAGGTGAACTTGAGTGTCTAACCTCTGGTTTGGTAAGCCCACGTACCCAGGCTGAAAGGTAGCTCCAACCATGGCTGAAATCAGCGGAAGGATCCAGCGTTCCCATCCAAAATCACCCCAGCTGGGTTATTGCTTGAACTTTCAATGAAGTAGCTGGCTGCTGATCCTACCTGCCCCGAGTCACAAGCCGACAGCGTGGCTTCCCTGAAGGAAAGGAGATAACCCTTGGCAAAGCCTATGCGGTGTGGCGAGTGCATTGTGAAATCCCAGCAGCTCCTGGGAGAGCAGGGGCTGGCTGATCCTCAGCCCTGCGCACTGGTGAGCAAGGCTTGGGTTGATCCTGGCCTGTCGGGATGTCCTTCCCCTTCCACCGAGCTGCTGAGGGAAGAAAAAAATCCCAGTGGTACCACTCCAGGTATCGGAAATTAAGCTAAACATCTTTCTCCAAAGAGATGTGTTTTTTTCAGTTTTGCTTAACAAGACCAGCCCCTCTCTAAAACAACCAGCTCGGCAATGTGTCCTGGAAGGGCACCACGTCCCCCACGCTGGGGACACCGAATCTGCTCTTGTGTGGCTTTTGGAGACCCACCAGAGCCCACCTGCCCCATCACGCCCTTGGGATGCCAGCTGCCCTCCTTGCGTTGGCTGTTTTGGGGGCTTTGTTACTGCTCTTGTGTTGGTGCCTGGGCATCTTGCTCTGTTTTGCACAAGCGCTCACAACAAAGGAAATCATTGTTGCAAAAGCAAAAAACTGAAAAACCGAAGGATTGCATCACTTTGCTGCGCCTGCTGCTCTGGGGCCTTTCCTGCTGACTGCTCTCTGGAGGTGATGGCCACCCTGATACGCTCAACTGCTCGCTCCAGCCTATGGGTTGGGTTTTTTTTTAATCCTGGTAAAATCCAAGTCTTCCCTCACTTTTGGGGCTTTTAAAAGCCAAAAGGCTCCGGGCCGGGCACACTGCTCCCTGGTGAGCGGCGATGCTGACAGCATTGAGTTTGCCAGCGGTCCTTCGTTCGTGAGATCCTCCCCAGGCGTCACAAAGTCCAGAAAGAGAAACTGAAGACCCATCGCAGCTGCGGGGCAAAGTTCTACTTACTGAGGCTGTCCTTCCAGCATGGGGAGCCACATCTGGCAGAGCCCAGGGCACGCACAGGAGCCTGCGCACACCCAACAGCCCTGGTATGCTAGAGCTGGGGGCGGGGGGCAGCACCAGGAGGGCTTGTAATGAGTGTGTGGGGTCTCAGCTGCCATGCAAGGGGCTGGGGCCACCACCCCACCAGGAGATGCAACCACCAGCTCCCCTCTGGCCAGGCGCGTAAGCTCTATCTACCTCCCGTCTCGCAAAGCCCTGGAGGCAGGGGCAGGCAGCAAGCGCTGGAGGGGTGTCACTGAGCCGCTCACCAAACCTGGAGGGTGGCCCTCCTCCCTGCGGCTCAGCGCAGCCCCTCCGAGGTGCTCAGCCCATTTCTGCAACGAGCGTTGGCGGGCTCAGCGCTGCTGTGTGCAGCAGCCCTTGCTCAGCCTCGATGGGCAAAGCCCCAGCAAGTGCAGGATAAACGGGTGCCTTCGGACAAGGAGAGGGGGCAGTTTTTTTGGGGGGGGGGGCTCTCAGCCAGAATTCAGCGGGACCCCTTTTTCTTGCCCGGTCAAAGATGGGTCTCGCACACAAACACCTCCCCCCTGCCCAAGTGTGGCTCGCACACCCCTTCTCCATCACACCCCCAAAAGCCACAATGCTGGGGTGGGACAGGGGGTACAGGACACACGTTTTCCCAGTCCTGCCTGCGCGGAGTCTCTGGTGTCTAATATAGAGGTTGAGCGCACAACTGCCTTCCCCGGGAACAAAATGGAGGCAGGTCTGTCCCTCATCCCCCTTCCCAGCCCTGGTTCTCCGCACACCCCGGAGGGACCGAGCGCTTCGGGGGCCTCTTTCACCCCGCTCTCTCAAATCCCGCTGATGTCAGCGCCGGGCTCAGCAGCTTTATTGTGGGGAGCCAGGCACCGAGCCGTCACGTGGCCTCTGCCATTTCCTCAGAAACCAGCTAAAAAAAAAAAAAAAAAAAAAAAAAAGAAAAAGTTAAATGGGATATAAAGGAAAAAGCAAGAAAAATTGGTGTTACAAGTCTTTGCAACAATAGAGAGAGTTTGTATGAAAATTCCCAAAATATTAATAGGTAGATTTTGTTTCCTGAAAGGGGAAGGAAGAACTTACAATTAACAGCACTAACCCAGCCTTTTACAAATTGACAATATAGACTTGAAGTTATTCTCTGGGAAGAGGATCATGCTGAGATGGTATTTATTTTCAGTTGCTTAAAACAAGACTCTTCATTGAGCTGTTGCAAACTTTCTCAGTGAGACTCCTTGAAGAATAAACCAGAAGTGTGGCAAACTTGGTTATAATTTTTCTCTGTGCAGTGAGATATGATAACTGTATGCTGCTAGTTTTTGAATTATTTAAGTCCCTCAATCATAGCTCATCTTTAAAAAAATAAACAAAACAAGATGCTGGGTGTAAAGATACTTTCATAGACTGTTAGGAAGCTGCATAACATAAGAAAGATGTATTTCTATCGTATTCTTTAAACAAAAACCGAGGATATTTTGTTTCAAATGCAGCGGGCCTCTCTAAGCATTAACAACAGACATTTAAACCAAAACTCATTTGTTTTTTCTGAAGTTTACTTACACTTTTCAAATATATGCAAAACCTGTTGCATTCCAGGGAACTGTGGAACTAATTAAGTGGAATTAAGTGGGTTTTTGAATTGGTCAGCAACAGAGATAAGGCAGGAACTCTGCTCTTTACTCCCATGTGTTCCTGTTGGTCCTCATGTGAGGTAGTCTATGGGGCTTTCTTTAAGAAATCAAGAATTTTAAGAAATATATTTGGGTTAAAGGATTGCCAATCCGTTTCTGTTGCCTGCCTCTCCAGTGAAGGGGGGTGTCTTTTACTGAGGTGCAAATGTAGATGACTGTTCAGATCCCACAGGTAAAGTGCTGTTGATAAGCCTCTTATGAAGGGGCTATTCCTCACCATATACTAAAACATTACAGTATATCCATGATCTTTAGAGAGAATCTGTTGCCACTTCAGAAACTGCTGATAGGCTTCAAAATTCCATCATTATAACAAAAATGCCACAAGTTGTCCCTTTGTTGTGGAATGCGTTGGATTGTCGTGGTTTGGGCCAGATTGGCCCAATCCGATGGAACGACAAGAATGCTCTCTCTCTCTCCTGCTCCGCTCAGGAGGCAGGAAAGAGAGAGGGGAAAAGAAAAAAAAAAAAAAAAAAAAAAAAAAAAAGAAAAAAAGAAAAAATATATAATAATAATTGCACCGGTTGATGTACAAACACAGTCTTCCCTTTTCACACATTCGTGGGTTCTGCATCGACAGGAGGGTGAAGCCCCAGTGCCTGCTCCGACGCAGCCGGAGCAGCTCTCCGGGGAATGAACGGTTGTACAAAACAGTATGAAGATTTTCTTACAAACGGAGGCCTGCAGTGTTCGCTGGCTGGGGGGGGGTTTGTATATTTTCTTTTTAAAGTTTCAAAACTAGGTTTTGGGTCACTAATGGCTTGTATCTTTTATCTACAGTAAATTCAGCATATATTTTTATTTTTAGGAATGTGTAAGGCATTTTGGTAAGTTGAACGGTAAGGTCTAGGTCACAGACTCGTCAAACTGAAGTCCCTTCCTTCGAACTGTCCTCTTCGCCCTGGAGAAAGAAAACAGAGGTGGGTTACTCAACCGGGTCTCAACCTTACTCTCATGGCAGCTCAAGCATCAAAGCATTTCACGGATGGGCCAGGTCCTGCCTTCTGGGCAGGGAGAACCATGACCACCATCTTGTGTGGTCCTAGGACTTCCCAAAAGCCACCCAGATGGTTTCTGGAAGCAAATGCCACCTTGCCTCTGGTTATAAACCACTGCCTGACGCGCGCTTCCCCGTGGCCTCTGCCAGCGTCAAGGGGAGGGGTGGCCGTGGCCAGCACAAGTACCGTTTCCTGAAGCTGTTCTTTCAACTTCTTCACCGTTTCTTTCTCTTTGGCCAGTTGGTCCTGGGTAACCTTCAATAGCTCCTGTAGTTTGGTTGCTGCCTGGCCCAGGTCCTTTGTTAATTTTTTTTCTTTTTCAAGTCTTTCCTACATGGGAGGCAAAAGAAGGCATCTGCCTGAGCCTCCCTTTGCTGTCTGGTGACCTTCCCCCCTCCAAAACACTTCGGGTCACCTCAGATCTGCACCAAGCTGCCTTGGTGGCCACAAGGCAGAAGAGCACCCATCTCCCTCCTCGCCGGAGGGGCCACGCGTCACCCCACCAGCTACAGCTCACTCTGGCCGCCCAGAGACGCCACGGGCTGACACAACCTCATGGGAGCAGAACGGTTTCCCAATGCGTGAAAAGCCCGGCCTGCTGAGAGCATTTGCTCAGCGCACGGCCCTTATGTTGGCCGACATGGATCAAGGGGCTGTGACTTGCACCCTGCTGTCCTTCAGCCACGTCGGAGCTCACAGCCAGCTCTGGTGCAGGGAGCTACCTGCAAGGGAACCACCTACCTTGCCCCGCCACCCCCAAGAATGGTAACTCATGCCCGTACGCCCACTTGGACATGGCTTTTGCTGTCTTGGCTGAACATCAAGCACAAGAGAGCAGGGCAGCCAAATCACCTTGAGATGCTGGGCCTCCTCCGTGTCTGAAGCCGCTGCATTTTCAGCCAGTCGCAGCTTTTCCAGCTCTGCTTGCAAACTGCACGCCGAGCTCTGGGCCTGGAAGGGGGACACACAGCGTCAATACGCTAACGGCGGCAGGCACCTCCTGCATCCTGCCCCATACAGCCCCTGGTCCCCGGTGGGTCCGCCTCTGGTGAAGGGTTACGTTATACAGCCGCTGTCGGACGGCTGGATGCTAAACGCAATGCGTTGCTTTTGCGGATCCAGCTTCCACCGGGAAGATGGCATTTCTCGCCAGAAGCAGCATGAAACCCAGCTAAAGCCCTTAATCCTCAAGGGAAAGTGGCAAAAAACTTGGGGGGACTGGGAGAGGGGCAATTTGAGGGGCCAGCAATACCATGTGGCTTCAGCACAGCTGCTGCAAGAAGTTCTTCAGATGTGTGAGGGAATGTGGCGACGGCCGAGTTGTCGACAGGGATGGGGAAAAACCTTCTAACTAATTCTTGGGCTTCATTAGCAGCCGAGAACCCATAAAGGCTTTGCAAACCCTTGTATCCTCCTCGCCCGCACCCACCTCCTCCAGCTCCAGCGCCAGCTTTTGCCGCAGCACTTGCTCTTTCTCCACCAGCGTTTCGTTTTGCTCCAGCTGGGTTTTCAACTGTGTTGAGAAAAAACACCCAGAAATAAAATTAAAAAAAAAAGACCCAGGAGATGAGCCAGCGGGGACATCACGAAGAAAGCCGTGTTAGACGGAAGAAATGAGAACTGAAGCTTTCCCCAGGGCACCAAAGGGCAATAGGTACCGGCATCCCCTCTCCGCACAGAAGCCGGGAGGATGCCGATGGTGAGCCCGGGGCTTGGCTTTGCATTGCCAATTTTTGCCTGCGCTTCAGGCAGCGCCAGCTGGGACTAAGGATGAGAGGCATCCCACAGCGGAGGACGTGCCTGGCAGGTCCCCGTGCCTGGGAGAAGGCTCCGCACTTAACGGGATTAAAGGACAGAGACAGAGCCTGGCTCATGGACCGGCGAGAGGCGTTAGCCTAAAAGGGAAGAGCCGCTGCTAATGCTCTCAGCCTGGCTCCAGCAGGATTTACGGAGCTACAGGTAATCCTAATCCCCGCTTCCTCCGAGGAGACCCAAGCCCCAAACCCAATGGGGCATCACTGTGTGGCAATGCTGGCCCAAGGGCTTGCAGCACCCCCTGCCTGCCTCCCCCAAAGTCCTGCCAGCCTGATGGCATGATGGAGCGCTCCCAAGGGAACAAGCCTGGTGAAAGCTGGCTGGAGACATGTTCCCAGCAGGAATAAGACACATGACTGAAGGGACGGGGGGCTGGCTTCCCCCCACACACAGGATGGGAGACGACATAGCCACAAGAGCCCTGAGCAAAGCCACGTGCAGTTCTCCATGCAGTTAGAGATGGCGAGACAGGACAAGGGACATGGTTAAGGGTCAGCACCTCCACGGGCAGCGGTCTCACCACCCTAACCTCGAGAGGCGCAGGCTCGCTTGGGTCAGCTTGTAACCCCACTACTTCTCCATCCTGCACGTGGCTCTTCATCTCACTCAACTGCTGCCTGACCTGGAAGGAGGACCAGCAAGCCCGGCTCAGTTACACATCCCCACACCGCAGCCGTTAACGAGACCCACAAGGACCTATAGATAAAGTTGGCCGGCTTTTTTGCTTGCGCGTGAGCCGAAACGTTTGGAAAGCCACCTCAGCTTCTGCTGGACGCAGGATGGTGGTACCTAACCTGGGCAGCTTGAGGCACGACAGCTCCTCAGGGTGCAGAGCACACGCTCGCGCCTCCTCCGCTCTCCTTTGATCACTCGCACCTTGGTTTAAAACCACTGCTGAGGGTTTGCGCCAACAAAGCTGAGGTGTTAAATGAAGCCATCGAGGCAGGGTGGCAGGTCCCCTTGTGCCATCGACCGCAGCCGGGATGGCTGGGGAGGCGGGTACCTGAACACCGCTCCCCCCCTGACCAAACCCCCCTCACTCCATCTACCAGAGCTCCATCCTGCATCGCTGCAGCACCGGCGGTCAAGCGGCAAGCTAACAGCGTGCTCGGTCAGAAGGAAGGGAAGGTCACTGGATGAACAGAAATGTGTTCCATGCCTGCCCATCTAATGAGATTAAGGCTAATGACGATGCTGCGCCACGTTCCCTCGAGAGCCAGCGGCTGCGTCGGCTCGCTCAGCGAGCCGGGTGGTAGAGGCTGTGAGGCTGGGAAGAGCCACGGCTCCCAAGGGAAACCATACTCCTGGGTCGCTCCGCTCCGAGCGGCTCTGCAAGCCAGCGGTACCGCCGAGGATTTTAAATACAATCTCCTGAGCCTCTCCCAATCAAAGTATGGATTTACAAACAAAAGCCCTCGTGGTTTTGGCAGGTCTGTTAGCTCTCCTGGCCCTATGTCCCAGTCCTCTCCCCCACTTACCTGCAGAAACCTAGCCCCATCCTTCACATGGGCTGCACAGCCTCAGTCCTCCCATCCAGAGGTGGATGGATGGTGTGGATGGATGGATGGATGGATGGATGCTTAAGGCACCCAAACCCCTGCCCCAAGGTGGTGTTGGGGTAACCAGTGTCTGGTGGTGGGCCAGCTGGGTTTTTCTGCTACACGCCAGCTTGCCCAAGCCTTGCCGCTCTCCCTTCCTTCCCCACCCCCATCACGGGAGGAAAGGCAGGCGAATATTTAAATTTTTAAATCTCCTCCTGGGTCTCAAACATCCCCTCTGAAAGCCGGATCGGTCGGTGCCCAGCAGGACCAGGTTTCCCTGTGCGCTGGCCATGCCTTCCTCCCCGAACCCGAACCCGCAGGGAGGATGTTGGCCCCACAGCTGGGTTTGCAAACCGGACCCAGGCAGAGCAGCGAGGTCCCACCAGGGCAGCTCCAGGGGTCCTCCCTTACCAGGGCCAGCTCCTTGCTCTGCTTCTGCGTTTCCGTCTTTGCTGCCTCCAGCTGCTTCTGGGACTCCGACAAGAGCTGCCTCAACTGTCACGGAGGAACAGAAAGAAAAAAACCAGTCCATTTATGCACTTGGTTTTGGAGCCCTTTGGCCCAAGGAAGCATTTTTGTGATGCAACATCTTCTCAAAGAGGCCTTGTTGGCATCACTTGCTAACCTGCCTGCTGATGCCTGCTCAGAGAGAGAGACGGCTGTGAGACAGCTCCATCTCACCTGAGCCACAGAAATCCCACAGGCCACCAAGGAGCTGTGGACAGCACCTCCAGACAGATCTCCCTGTCCCATCACCTTGCCAATGGATGTCCTGACTTTAGGTGTCTACAACCCAGACCGGAGCAAACACCTCCATCTGTTTTCTCCTGCTTTGCAAAGCTGCAGATCCCCAGGGCACTCCCCAAATCCCCGAAACACGGATGGGTGGTGAATCAGGCTTAGAAGAAAGAGGCGTTTAACACGGTAACGGCCGCCACACTTACGACTTCAACTTCTTTTGTGTAGTTTTGGCGTTCGGAGCTGGCTGTCTCCAAGTGATTTTCCAGTTGCGTTTCCAGAAGAGAGGTGTATTCCTTTAGCTGGATTAAAAGGGAGGAAAGCAGGAGGGAGTTGATTGTTTGAGGTCCAACACATCCCGAACATCCCATGGTCCAAGCCTGCCTTCCCCAGGGCAAGTCAGGAGATGGGTCCTGACTCAGCCCAAGCAGAGCACGCATCTGTCTGGCACCTGTACGGGGACCTTCTCCCGTGTTCAGAAAAGCCTTACCTGATCCGTGCTCTGCAGATCTGCTTTCATCTTCTCCACCATGTCTTCAAGGGATTTCAGCTGGAGTTGCGACTAAGCCAGAAAGGAACAGAGAAGGTCAGTGAATGGCCTCTCACATGGACACTGAGCATCTTTTGTTCAACCAAAAACTGGCCAGTGTTTCACTCCCTCCTCTCCCACTTCATCCTGTACCCAAGTGCAGACGAGATCCGACACCAAAGCAGAGCTCCACAGCCTGCAGGGCAGGAGCTCCTCTTCCCAGGGAGGACGAGTCCAACAAGCCCAGGCTGTAAATCGTGGAGCAAAATAACAGTTTTTGCCTGAGGACTTCAGCTGGCTGCAGTCAGCTTTCAACACCCGAGAAACTGGCACCAGTCTCAGTGCAAGTTTCCTACTGAACGCGCCTTTGGTTTGGAAGCAGCAAGGTAGACTTTCCAATGAGGTGTCGTGGGCTTTGCTATTAAGAGAAGCCAAGCTATCAGGAAAAGCATGGGGTTTGTGTTTAAACCTGGACTGATTTTTGAAGAGGACTCCACGGTTGCTGAATTTTTTGGAAAGGAATGCACGTCTTCTCCACAGAGAGGCAGGACTGCTCTGGGACCTGCCCTAGCCACCAGACGTTCATCCCATCACGCATACCCTGCTGCCAGCACACAGCAGCAGCCACGTCATCCCCGTGCAATCCTACACCAGCCCTCAGCAGCGCTGGCGCTGCAGGAGCCAGCAACAGGCTGAGAAATCCAAGATCTCTTGTACAAGAGGTCTCCCACCTCCCTGAAGCCCCAGTTAACTTCAAAACCCCATGTGATGGCTGGGGAGCGGCCAGACCATGGAAAGTAGCTTCATCTCAGTTCTGCATTCAAGAGGGAGGAGATAACTTAAGTCCGCTTTGCAGAAAAGGCACAGCCAGCCAAGTTCTCCTATACTCCAGCTAAGTCACGAGAGCTCACGAAACACGCTCCCCGCCAAACTCCTGGGCAACAACAGCTCTCTGGCAGCTGCCAGCTGGCTTTTTAACTAGGAAGAGTGGTACCCAGAGCTAGACAGACAGCTGGACCCAAAACTATGTGCAGTACGTGGCTTGGACCTCAGCTCCTTTGTGAAGGCTCAACGAACGCCAAGGTTAACCCAGGTTTTGAGAGCAAGCCAAGTTCTTCTGAAAATGGGAGTCCAAGAGCCCTGCACGTGCTCTCCTCCCATCAAGCCAGTGCCCACCAGGAGGGCTCAGCCCAATTTCCAAGCATCGGAGCTTGGATTACTGAAGCGGTGACATGGTTTCTCAGCTACCATGCCTGAACCGGGGAGCTGCAACCATTCCTCCAGCTCCACTGGTAGGGTCTAGGCACACACCAGGCAGGGAGGTGGGATCCAGAAGGAAGAGAGCCTTAGCTCCTACAGGAGGTGGGCTTCTTGTCTGTTGGTGTGGTGATGGGAGGGGTGGATTTGGGAAGAAAAAGTCCCTGTGTCTCAGAGTTCAAGGCTGGCAGGAACAGTTAGGGTCACCATCCCATTTATAGCCAACTGCCCCTCTGCTCCTGTAAGTCCAGCTCCACGAGCAAGAAACCCAGATGTGCCCCAAACACGCACCTTTTGGAGTTCCTCTTCAGACGCCGTGAGCTTTGCTTTCCACACCTGCTCTTCCTCCTCCACGCTCTTCTGCAGGTCTCGCAGCATCCCTTCCTGTTGGCAAAGCCTCAGCTGAGCCCAAACCTCCTCAAGACCTCCGAAGCCAAACAGTGCCAGGGCTAGAAGCCCTGGCATACCCAACACCTCTCCAAGGATTTGGGCCAAAGAATGCGTGACGGAATTAGGTGCCCCAGGTGGGGCTAGGGGCTCCCAGTTCCTAGGCTGCCACCCTGCTCATCAGAGCCCTTGCTGTGCCACCACCAGGAAGGTTTCCAACACAATTAGGCTGAAGAAGAGCTCTAGAAATTCAGGTTTCTCCTGTTCCCCTGTCTCACTGGCAAATAGTCTTCCACATAGCAGCCCCCCAACATACTGAGGGATGCCCACCATGAGACCTCTCAAGAGGTATTTCTAGTGGAAGACCAACACAGCACCAAGGGCTGCAACTTACCGTCTCTGCCAGGATAGCTCTATACTGCTCACATTCTGCCTGTAAAGTGCTTTGCGCTTCCTCTGCCTCTTTTAATTTAAGTGCCAAATCCTGAAAAGAGAGGGAAGGGATGGAGAGAGAGGTGAGGAAAAGAAACAAGTGACCCTCAGGCACTCCCTCGCCCCTCCACTTTCCAGCCCCTTCACTTACCGGGGACTCTGTTGTAACTGTCTGCTGCTTTAGCACATCCACGGTCTTCTCCTTAAACTCTTGTAGCCACCTGTCATAATCCTAGGTTTGAAACAAAGAGGACGGGGAAGAAAAAGGACACTTAGATGTCTGTCCTTCCCATGTGGTGGAGGCTCTGCGGGGGTCTGAGAAAGCCCACCTGCTGCGAGGACACGGTGACTCCGGGGAGGGCAGAGAGCAGCGTCTGCTTGGTTTGCGTCTGGAGCGCGTCCAGCTGTTGGGCCAGCTCTTCCTGTAAGAGGGACAAACTGGCATAGGATGGAGGTGTGGGGTACCAGGCTGCGAATACTGGTCCTGCTTTTCTGTGCCTACACGGCAGGGCTGGCACGGGGAAACCAGTGAACAGAGAAAATTGCTGTCGCCAAGAACCACCAAAACATCCCTTCCAGTTCACCCATCTTCCTGGTTCCACCACCATGACCTGTACTGGGGATACATGGCCCTCAAGACAAACTCTGGAGAGCTGGCAGGAGGGTTGGGCCAGCACTGCTCCTAAGAGGAGGCAGGCAACCGAGGGCATCTCTGGTGGCTCAGGGAGGCCAAATGCTTTCCCTTACAACACCGGCATCACCGCTAGAGAGGAACGCCAGGCTCACCTTTGCTTTTGTAGCAGCAAGTAGTTTTTCCTCACACGCCTTTTCTACCGTGGTCAATGCTTCCATTGCTTTCCAGTTCTTCTCGCGAAGGTCCTGCCGAGACCACACACAGAGGGCAATAAGCCACACATCACGCCGAAGGCCACCAAGATGCTTGTTGGCACTGTGGAGGATTTCAAAGCCTCCACTCAGGAAACCGGGCAGCAGCCTGTCACTTTTGTCAATGGTCTTCCATCCCGCTGCCCGCACGCGCCCCTTTCCCCTCCATCCTTGCTGTGGCCCAATGCACTGCATTGCTCAGGTGGTGGTCTTGAGGGAGCAGAGCGGAGCTGGATGGAGGCAGGAGCTCCAGAAGCAGCCCTCAGGATGCCTAGAGCTGCCTGGAGAGGACACAGGCCAAGTGGTGGGCTGCAAGGTTGCCTCCACACAACTGATACCACCTTATAGTAGAGGGATAAGGAGCAGAGGAGCAATGAGGTGTGAGGAACCCCTGCCCAGGGATTGCCTTGACCCTGCCAGGGTAGGATCTCCCTGGGTTATCAGGTCCTAAACCTCCCAAGAGAAGAGGGGACAGACACCTCCACCCAGGCAGCCCACTGTTTGCTGCAGCTCATCAGCTCAAGCTGCGCAGCCTGCCGGGGCGATTCCTGCTTTCTGGCAGACGAGGCCATGCCTCCAGTGCTCCATGGGGCTGGAAGAGCCTCTGGCCGCACCACGGAGCCAAAGGTAGCCGACTCTGACAGGTCGTCATTCAAACCCCAGAGATGTGGGTTTTGGAGGAAAAAACTGTGAGCAGCAAAAGCTGAGCCCGGTTCACTCACGTACGTTGTTTTTCATCTTCTGTTGCTCCACCGCCTCTCGCAGCTCTGTGGCTTCCTTTTCCAAGGATGACAGCTGGTCCGTCTTCTCCTGGAGTCTGGAAGGGCAGGATGCAGGAATGAGTCTCAGCATCCACCTCCCTCCCAGGCAGCGAGCTGTCGAGAAGGGGACCACAGCCCTTCCTATCCCGGTCTGCTCCGGGATCTACACAGAGCAGAAGGAGGAGGGAGTGGGACTAAAAACCACGGCCCTGGCAACGCTGGAGTGGGATCTAGTTTTCTACTGGCTTATCAGCAATAAAAAGCAAGCGAGTAGCTGGCTGGCTGTACACCCAGGACAAGAGGAAGAAGAAACCTGATCCAAAGGCCAGAAATTCCGGCTTACACAACTGGGACTGCTCCCGACACACTCCCGTCCATGGCTCGTTAGGCTGAGATAGCCCACAGCTCTGCATTTTGAAAGTATCATCCTGCTATCTTGAGGAACCATGAATCAGAGCTGCCAACAAGACACCCAAGAGCCTGCAGCTTCCCTCCACACCCTCAGATCCACCATCTGCGCTGAAGGGAGCCTCAGCTCCAGCAGATTGAGGAAGGATCAGGTCCTTGACAAGAACCACCCAAGTCTCCTGGGGTCCCAGGACAACTAAACAGCTGCCCTCCTTTAGAGGAATGCTGGATGCTCGCTGGCAGCAGGGGCATCTGAGAAATCTTCCCTCCGTGCAGAGCCTGAGCCTTCTTGAAGGTGCCCAGCACATGGACAACAGGCAACAGGCACGAGTCGCGACATGGGAAACTCCAATTAAATGCCAGGAAACCTTTCTGCACCCGGGGCGGGGAAGAGGTTGTCAAACAGTGGAACAGGGACCAAGAGAGGTGGTGAATCTCCATCCTTGGAGGTACCTGGAAACATCCAAAAAAACCCCTCCTCTGGTTGGCCCAGCTTTGAGCAGCGGCTTGGATCACAGGCGTCCCACCTCCAGCACCAACACCACCAGAACCTCCTGTTCTGCAGGAGCAGTTAGCCTCCATGTGCCTGCCAGCAATTACAGTCTCACTTCAGAACGGACTGGCTGTTATTTGGGGCCAGCACTGGAGCCAATTAATATTTTAAACAGCTGCGTTGGCCAGGATTGACCTTGTCTTCTCAGCTTCATAGTTCCCAAGCCTGCCTAACAGAGAGGGTGAGAAGCCCGCACCCACAGGGCTCAGCACCCAGGGAAGCCTGGGACACACGGACAGCAAGGTGGAGGTGCCGTAGCAGTCCACCTAGACCCACCTTGACTGCAGCTGCTTCATTTCTGCTTCATTGGCTGCCTGGAAGAGAGAAGGCAGTTTCATTACCTGTCCTAGGCACGTGATGCAGGTCAGCCCTTTCTGCAGCACCCCAGAGGGGATCCCAGAGCAAAGACAGCACAAGTACTGTGTTAACACGGTGCAAAAACACTTGCTTGAGCGGTGCAACTCCCTCTCCTCCTCCCACCTCGATTAAACGAGCACGCGACCTGCAAGTCTCTGTCTTTTTCTGCCTCCCTCATCTGGCCTGCCTCCAGCAGAGCTTCGATGGATTTGATCCTCTCCAGGAGCTTTGCGTTCTCTGAGCTGGCATCCTGCAGTTTCCCCTTCACGTTGTCCAGCTCCAGCAATTTGCTTTTAACCTCCGCTTCGGAGCTCAGCAGCTTGGCCTGCAGTTCTGTCGGAGGAAGGGGTGAGAAACACAGTAAGGTAAGTGCAAAGAAATTTGGAGACTCCACACCCTGCCCTGCCCAAGCAGGACCCTTGGGCAAAGAAGCCTTGGCTGTGGATGCTTTCAGGAGGCACAGAAAGGGCAGGAAGGAGAGGTATTGGAGTGGCATCCTAGGATAGGACCATGGACCAGTCCTGCATCTTGTTCACACCGACACCGAGCAGCCAAACTCAACCCCAGGTCTACACGTCCTGCCCCAACCAGCCCCACCAGCCCTGAAAGCTCCAAGTCTGCCCCACGGCTCTCCCTGCGTTGATCCGAGGTCCTCACCGGCAATGCTCTGCTGCTGTCCTTTGGCCTTTTCCACGTCTGCTAACAGGCTTTTGTAGCTGGTCTGGGTTTTGCGGAGCTCATCGCTTACTTCGTCCAGCCTCTTCTGCAGCATTGCCTCCACCTCCTTTTGGGAAGCCTGCATGGCAGAAAGAGAAGGCTTTCCGTAGCGTGCCAGGCACCCCAGCCAATTTGAAGGAAAGCTCCATGTGTCGCATAATGTTATTTTTAAGCTGTGCTTTGGGGGGAAGTTAAGTCATCCTTCCCCTGCGCTCCCCCTGTACATGAAGCATCTTGCCTTGCGCTTGCGTTTTATCATTTGCCAGCCCTCAAGTGGGAAGCAGACAACACCCAAACGTCTCCGTTCTAGGCCAAGACCACGGCCATCTTCTCCAGAGAGCTAAGCTCTGAAAAACCTCTTAAAGCCCTGGTCCTAATGTACAGCCCCAGCCCAGCAGGGAGAGGTACTGCCACGGTGCTTTGCAGGACGGAGACACCCAGCCATGTGTTTCCACACACGGAGGAATTTTCTGTGCGGTTTGGGCCAGGGAAGACTTTTTTTTTCCATCTTAGAAAGCAGCGAGGAAGAGGCCCGGCCAAGGCAGGCGCGTTGAGGGGGAAGGCAGAGGAGGAGGACAAGGAGCGTGCTGCAAACCAGCAGCTCTACGGGTATGAGTTGCACCATTGCAGATGGAGAGATGTTGCTTTGCATAGAGGGGACAGAAGAAGGTAAACCAGCAGCCCGGTCTCTGTCTGAGTGATGCTTCCAGAACTACCAAGAAAGTGGGACTTCTCTGTTTTTTTGAGGACTTGACCCCATATCCTCAGCTCAGAGCTCCAGGTGTTACCATGGAGCACATTCTCCCTAGTACCACAGGCACCTCAAATACATCACCGGCTTTAAAGTCTTCCAGTTAGTACGATTTATTTAGTTAGTATTAAGGCATGCAGCAAGCTGACAGCCCTGGAGAAGTTCTCCTAAAAACATGCCTAGAAGCTGGTGTTCTGAGCCAGGAAGTTGGCTTTTGCCTTCATGCCAGCGGCGTGCCACGTCAACCCCTTGCTCCTCTCCTGCAAAAGCAGCAGGGGCCAAAACCAGCCCACCAAAAAGAGATGTGCATCCCCAGGTACCCGAAAAATTAAGACCAAGGATATTGAAGGCCCTTTGCTCTAGGATCTACAAAACCATTTTGGCATGCGCAGGTAAAGGTCTCCACCGCCACAGCCCCTTCGTAAAGAGGCCAGAGCAATTCAGAGACCACGGCACATGCAGGAGGGACAACATCACATCCCCCACGCTGTCTGCCAGCCCTGGGGAAAGAAGTGCCAATTCTTGGGTCAGGGGTACCCAGGATCAACGCTCCCAGCCCCTGGCTTCGCTGAATCCCAGCAGGAGTGCTGCTATCCCCCCAGAAGATGCTCTTCCCTGTGTGGATACAGCCTGCCTGCCGACATGGTGCTCAGAGGCTCTGCTTGGGAGGTGTCCTTTCAACACCCCTAGAAACCCCAAACCCAGCCACACCCTGGTGACAGCAAAAAAGCCACAAGCTCTGCCTTCTGCACCCAGGAGGGAGAGCAACGGGCTTAAAACCAGCTGAGTTGAGAAACAGCACCCGCGTCCACGTGAGCCCAGGCTGGCGGGGGCCAGTGGGTTTCCCCTCTCGCCTTAGGGTACCACCCAGCAGCGTGCACCACCTAGGCTTCCCCCCTGCACCTTCACACCAGGCTCGTGAGCTCCACGGGTGAGGGAGAAGAACGGCTTCAAGCAGGGCACCGTGCTCCCTGGGCTTTGCTGGTGATGCTGCACAAAACGCACATCGCATGTGACAAGCTAACGGGGGAGGCGGGCAACGAAGAGGTCCGCGGGGCAGCTTGCTTTCCAGCCGTGGATGCTCATCTCCCTCCAAGCTCTTCCCGTAGCCAAGTGCATGGATCCCATGCAATTTAGCCACCCGCCCCATGGCTGTGAGGGGAGCGGGTTTTCCGGCGCCTGCCTGACCTGCAGCTGCTCGATCTGCTTCTCGGAGGCCGCCGCTTTGATCTCCCAGCTCTTCTTCTGCTGCTCCTCTTGCTGTAGCACCTCCGATTTCTCAGACAGCTCTTTCATCAGCTTGCTGCACTCTTGCCGGAGCTTGGCCAGCTCAGCGTTTTGCCTGCACCAACAGAAGCAGGGTTATTCTAGCCCACAGGCCAGTCAAGCATCTCTGACGTTACCTAGGGGGGAACACATCCTCCTGTGGGCCTGACACAGGACTGGAAACATCTCAATGGTTGCATTCGCCTGTTTCTAGGACACGCCTGGTCCTTCAGGGAGGGGGTGGAAAGAGCTGACAAATCACTTCTCAAAAGCCGCGTTTCAATCACAGGAGACATTCCTTTCTCATGAAGTAGAGGACGCAAGGATCTGCGTTCCCAGACACAAGAGGAAGCGCTCTAAGCAGCTGAAGCCCAGTCTGTAATTATTTTACCACTGTTAATCACCAGCCATTTCAGACTTTCTATAAAAAGGAGCGTGAAATTCTTCTACCTAGCTCCTATTTGTTCTGCATGCACTGGACAGGTCTCGGATCTCTGCAGCATCACTCCCGTCAAAGAGCCAGCTGCATTTCTTCTGAATTTTGAGAGTACAAGCTCCCCTAAGGGGGGAATTGCCACTGCACCTTCTGGTCCCTTCTCCCCTGCTCTACCATCAGCCCTGGACATAGGGAAGAACATCCTCATGCCCCCTGCCAGCCCCCCGAAAGCCCTTTGGCAAGCTCTTCCTTGCTCCCTCCTCAATCTTCTGCTAGTTGGGGTGCCTGTGGGGGCCCCTCCAGGAAAGGGGGTGACCAAGCCTGATGGACAGCCACCCCCCAGGGTTTGCCAGAGGGGAGCCCCAGCCTCTGTCCCCTGCCCCGGCCTTACTTGCTCTCCGTCTGGCTGGTGGCCTGGTTGAGGGCATCCCTCAGGATGGAGTTCTCCTGCTGCAAGCGAGCCAGCTGCGTGTTGGGGCCATTCTCCAGCTGCTCCTGCAGGGTCCGGATCTAGAGGAGCCCAACAGGGGTTAATGCCGCTGCCGGCCCCTTTGCCTTCCCTGTAAAGCCCACACAATGAGCAAGAGGGACTGGCAACACAGGGCAGGCGTCTACTGATGTTGACAGCCCCCAGGGATGCGACATCCCATGAGGATGCTCTCCCATGTGCCTCTTCTCCCTCGAGCAACATGGTCCAGGAGCATTGCAGGGTCTCGCCCCTCCCTGAGGCTCTGGTCCCCTTGAACATCTCAGTCTTCTCCAAAAACCACCCATCTGCCACCAAAAGCCACCCGGCAGCCAGAGGAGGAAGCTGCAGAGCACAGCGTGGGGCTCACCTTGCCCTGGAGCTGTTGTGTTTCACTGACGTGGTCCTGGTAGCTGGCCTGCATCCGTGCCTGCACCGCTGTGATCTCCCGCTCACGGGCAAGCAGCTGCTCCTTCAGCTTGCCCTCCACAGCCGCTGCCTTGGCCCGCTCCGCTGCCAGCTCCTTCGAGGAGAGAAGTCACCCAGTTAGTCCTCAGTGTATGAGTTTCCCCGCTTTAAGGGGATGCGGAATCGGTGGCCTCCTAGCTCAGAAGAGTTAAAAGTTCAGCCCTTTCAGAGCTGCCCCCGTGCCCAGCTACGCCGTTTAGCACTTACATTTCATCTGCATTTTGTTTTGGGCTCTGTGGCCACTGGATGCCACTGTTGTTCCACATTGGGCCAGCTAAGAGAAAGGAGTAAGACAGCCTGGAATTTTATTTCCCCCCACCCCTAGGATCAATAACATCGCATGAAGTTTGGGGCAAAGCAGGAAAATGAATAAATAAATGAATAAATAAATAAATACCCTCAGCCCCCACGCTGAGGCAGGGGTTTAGCACAGCACCCAACCATGTCGGCTGGTTTTGCCCTCTCCTCTCCAGCCTGCGGGCAGATGGACTCGCCGCTGCCGGGTCCTGCCTGGTGCTGAGCGCAGCACGGCAGGGATCTGTTCCAACTTCAACACCCAAAAAGAGGTGGAGATGGGGGTCTGAGTCAGGGAAGAGGGCTGTAAATAGGATCAAGCTCCTTAAAAAGAGATGGATCGGCCCTTTCTTAGCTCAGGGGATCTGGGCAGAGATGAGAAGGGATTTACTTCCCTCCCTAAAGCAGCAGAAAGCTGCAGTCTCTTATGGGAAGGGCTTTCCCCTGTTTTTCCTGCGGCTGCCAACAGGCGCTACCCTGCGGCTCTTTGGGCTGGTGCCTCCCCGGGCTGGATCAGGCCCAGGAGAGGAGGTCAGGAGGGGATCTTCTACCCTTTTCGGGGGGGAAACAGCAAACAGGTGAAAGGCCCAGACATCCTTTGGGCTTGCCCTCCAAGGGGGATGAGATGCGGGGAGTGGGAGGTGCGGAGAGTGGCAGGCACACCGGTGTGACCATGACGAGCAGAGCCCATGCCGGGGACACCGGGAGGGCCGCGTGGTGCTCACCTTGCTCAGCTCCCGCAGCTTGTTTCTGGCAGCGGCCGCATCCTCCTGCTCGGCGGCGAGCTGCTTCTCCTTCTCTTCCAGCTGGCGTTTCAGGACAGCGACTGGGTCACCCTTCTGTGTGGCCTGCCAGGGCCGGGTGGCACATCAGTTGGGACCACCACCTCTACACCCATCCCCTCCACCCCACACGCGTGGGATCCCACCCTCTGCTCCAGGGGAAAATTCAGCTCCGGTCTCCAAAACTGACCCTTGGGGCCAGCCTGCCTGAAAACAGGGCGCCTTCCCCCGCCTCCGCACCTCCCGAGGCTCGGCAGAGCCCCGGCAGTGGGCAGCCACGACGGCGCTGGCAGCCCTACCGTGTGCCAAGTGTCCTGGACGATGCCCGCTTTCTCCGTCAGGATCTCGATGAGCTGCTGGGCCTCCCCCTCGCTGAACACCATGCTGCTGACGGTGGACACGAGCGTCTTGTAGGGCAGGTAGAGGGGCCCGTCCGAGTCTGCGGGTGCTAGGGAGCAGAGAGGAGGTGTTGGGACCACTCAAGCTGACAGCAGAGCTGAGTAGCATCATCTCAGTTGGCTTCAACCCCACAACTGCTATTTCCAACCAGAATCCACCCAGATTTCCACAGTCAAGTTTGATACTTCTCTAATTAAAAGCAATATGAGAAGTGCTGGAGATGACACTCACCACACACGTGTGCTTCTCCAGCCAGCTGTCACCTCTGCCTGGCTCTGCTACTGGTCCCACCACCCTACCACCACCCTCCATCAAACGGAGTGATTCCCAGCAGGAGCTGGGCATGCTTTGCCAGTGCCAAGGAGCAGAGATGTGTTGGGCATCAGAAGCTGGACTGCACCGTGATACAACCTTGCTGGGGGACATCACCCCAGGCAGTGGTGCCAGGGATGCAGAATGCAGCAAGGTCATCTCCCGCCTTTCACCAGGCAGGTTTGTTCCAGCTCTTTGTTAAGGAAACAACATGACTCCAACTCTTCCCCTACCCCACTGCTAACGCGGGAAAGCCAAAGAGCATCAGGGACCATGATGCTGTTGTAGGACCACAGTGCCCATGGTCGCGATGGATAGAGGATGGTGGGCAGTGGTTTAGGAGTTCCTGCACAGTACCTATGGCCCAGTGGGCTTATTTTCCTTAAAAATCCCAGAAGAAAAAGCAGTTTGGACTCCAGTAGCTCCAGAGCCTCTAAAGCTGTTAACACCAGGGTCTCCTGAATGCAAAGCTCGGAATCCCCAAGCAGCAAGGTCAGAGAAGAAGGAGGAGGAGGTGCTGCATGCGTCAGAGCAGAAATTCCCCTGCAGCCCCCAGAGAGGAGCCCACACTGGAGCAGGTTCATCCTGAAGGACTGCGGCCCAAGGAAGGCCCCATGCCGGAGCAGGGAAAAGGTGTGAGGAGGAAGGAGCGGCGGAGAGGAGCTGTTACGGGCTGTTATGGACTGAGCACAGCCCCCGCACCCCCGTGCCACGCAGGGAGGGCAGGTCGAGGAGTCGGGAGGGACGGAGTGAAGTTGAGCCTGGGAAGAAGGGTGGGGAGGGAAGGTGTTGTTTTAATTTTGTCTCTGTTTCTCATCTGTTTTAACTGGAAATAAATTAAATGAGTTTTCCCCAAGTTGAGTCTGTTTTGCCTGTGATAGTAATTGCTAAGTAATCACCCTGTCTCTATCCTGACCCATGAGCTTCCCCACCTGATTTTCTCCCCCATCCTGTCGAGGGTGGGAGTGGGACAGCAGCTGGGTGGGCGCCCGGCAGCCAGCCACGGTCAACCCACCACAGCAACAGAGCTGCCAAGCCCAGGAACGGCCAGCAGCTCCAGCACACCCTGTTCGCTCCCGGCTTCTGGTAGATCCATTTGGGATGGCAGCGCTGAGACCTGGCAGCAGCAAAGTCCATCTCCCCAGCGGCAGCCGCTTCCCAGCAGCACAGCCCGGGCAGCTCCACCGTCTTGTGCAAGCGTGGCCCGAGAGCTTGGCTCACACTTGGCTCACACCGGCGACGGCACGGATGCAGGACAGCACATCACCTCCCTTGGCCGGGTCCCGCTGGGCGGAGGGGAGGACCCACCAAGCCAAATTTTGCCCATCTCCCGGCGGCGTTGCGCCAGCGAGCCTTGCACAAGGCGGGCAGGACGCAAAACCCCACCTTGCAGCTGGCAAACGGAGCCGGGGCAGCCCGCCAAGCGGCGGCAAAAAAGGAAGCCCAGGCCGCCGCCGAGCCCCGTTCGCAGAGTCGGAAACCTCACGCCTCGCCGAAGGAAGCGGCAAAGCAAGAAGCAGCGGCGCGGCAAAGCTGCCATGGAAAAGCACAGCGGGGAGGAAGGGTCTGAAGAGCCACCCCTCAAACCCCAGGGGACCCGGGACACACGGACGGGCCTTGTGTGGAGCCCCACACCCGGCAGGCTGCGGCTCAGATCGGGTGCCCACGCGTGTTTCACGGGAGAGCGTGGCTCCTGCTGTCACAGCTAACGACCTGGGATCAGAGCACACGCTAACCACTTGCAAGCAAGTTTCCGTGCAATGCAGGAGGCTAAAAACGAACCACACAGGAGAAAAATACCCCACACCGCTCTTGTCAGGTTTGCCATCTGTTTCAGTGCCGAGCACGCGTCTTTGAACACTTTGAACACCCGTTTTTATCTGCCAGGGGATAATTTGTTGCTTCTGCGTTTGAAGAGGAGAGACCACGGCTGTCAAAAGGCTGCCCACAATACCTTGGTCAAACTGCAGCCAGCTTCGTGATGCGAACGCTGCCGAGAGCTTTCCTTTGGAAAACCCAACAGGAGCACCTAAAACATCACTCTTGGCTTTTAAGACATGCAGGATCGGCACTTCATAACCAAAGGCGTGGATGTTCGGAGCAGCCAAAAAAAGCTCCCCAACTTAAGTGCTAAGAGTTCGTCTCCCATCCATGTTCCCTTGGCTGTTACAGCTTGGAGTTGGGGCCATGATCTTCGGTGTTAGAGAACAGCATCTCTGCATGCACCAGCTGCCTCCAGTTTCCCCAACACCATCGCTACGATACCTTCCAGTAGCAGCTGCTCAAACCGTTTCAAACCTCATCACTATGTGGAGATGGCCTTTAATAAAATCCTTTCCTCAGAGGGGCAGATACAAGGGGTTCAGCCCAACCTTGGAGACCAGTGGCCACAAAACATCCTGCTGAGTAGAAGTCCCTCTTCCAGAACATTGGTGTAGAAACTGCCAGGTTACACAGCACCCTAGTTTTGGATGTGCTGGAGAAGGCTAGCAAGTAGCAGTGTCTTTTTGTTTGGTTGGGTTTTTTTGTAAATAAACAAAGAAATGAAACCTACGTGCACCACATCACATCTCTGATAACACCTGAGAGATTTCTCCCATGTGCCCATATGGGAACAATTCTACAGGTTTGAAAGCACTCATATTTTTAGTGCCTGTAATTATCACTTAACCAAAAATAAAACCCAACCTGTTCACGTTGGTGCAATGAGAGGCCAGAATCCAGCTACAGAGCTGTTTCTCCCCTCCCTACACCTATTTACAACCTGGAGAGTTCAGGACCACCTTCTTTAATCTCTTTCATCTCCAAATCAACCAAGTGAAGCACGAAAGATGACGAGCAAGTTTTCCCTTCCCTGTGACATATCCAAAGTCACTTCCCTCTAACTATCCTATGATCAATCCCCTGCAGTGTAAAATACCTTCAATCCTCTCTACTCCAATAGGCTGTTTTTCACCTCCACTGAACTACGAGGAACCTCTATCAGTGTCCCACCTCCCCGTAGAAGAGTGGTAGAGCTCCTGTGTGCTTTTAATAATCAGGGGTGGAGGGGGAAAACACATCGTCTTGGCTTTCCACCCAGATGTCCAGCACCTTGGCAGCTGCCCCTTCTCCCAGGGAAGGTACCTGCACCTCCTGTTCATTCTCAGTGTGCAGATCTGCTCAGAGACCCCCAATGCAACAGCAAATCCAAGAGGAACCTGTAACTCTTCAACATCTGTGTGCTGGACCAAGGAGCTAAGCACCAAGCAGGGGTACCTGATGCAGGAGGCAACACATTACAGAGTGAAAACAAGCCCGTAAACTCTTGACTTCAACTCTACTTCCTCCCAGAGCGAACTACAGTCCAGTACAGGCTTTTTCAACCCACGTTCCCCTTGGTGCACATGGTCCATCTCACCAGAGACAGCCTTTCTACAGCTGCCCTGTTTCCAACACTGAAGAAGAACGAAGAGATCTCAGAATGCGATAGCTCTGTTTTAACAGCACCAAGATGCCCCGCTGGCTTACTCAGTGGGGATATATGCAGAGGAATTTGGCCTTACCTGGCTCACTCTTCTTCTTCGATGCAGCCTTCTTCTTGACAGGTCCATCATGCTTCTGCTCCTCCTGGGTTGGAAGAGCATCAGTTTTCTTGATGGCAACGGAGCTGATGACTGGAGCAGTTTGCTGCGTGCCAACCGGCGGCACAGCCACAACAGGCACTTCCTTAGGGGTCACCTCCAAGACGGGAGGACTTTTGGGGACACTAACAGGAGGCGAAGCCAACACCGGGCTAGGAGCAGGCTCTACCTTTGCCACCTTCTTCTCCTTCCTCCTCTTCTCCTTAGGTGATGGAGCAGGTTTCTCCTTTTCCTGGGGGGCCACTGACACCGCTGCAATTGGAGACTCAACAGTTAGAGGCTCAGGCACCACAGCAGGCTCAAGAACCACATCCTTGGGAGAGTCTGTCACTTCCTGAGTCAGCTGCTGCTCTGGGATCTTTCCATTAGGTTTCTCTTCCTTTTTCTTTGCTTTTCCTTTTTTCTCAACAGGTTTCTCTTTCTTCTTTTTCTCTATTTTCTGCTGCTGGGTCTTCTCAAGCTCCTTGCGTTGCTTGGCCAAGGCTTCCTCATAAGACGTCTCCTTCATGGAGAAGGTGGACACCAGGAAGATCCCGATAGCTGATATCACCATAAAACCTCCAAAGACCATAACACCCAGCGTCTGAGGGTCATACACATCCATCCTGCCTTATTCTTCTGTGCCTGCAAGACACCAGAACAACAGTTAGTGGGGAGGGAAGAGAGGCAACGGCCTCTTCTGAGCAGGGAGTTTCATATGGACATCTGTATCTCCAAACGGCACCACACACTGAAAAGACTAACGCTCAAGATTCACACAACTCTAGTGAGGATGACCTGCCTGCACATCCCCAAGTTTGTGCTCCTCCACTATGTTGCCCAAGCACAGTGGTCCACTTGTACCACAGCAACTGCAGCAATGTCCAGAAGAACCAAAGAGGGGGAAGAAAAAAATAGGGATGCAATCAGAGACAGCCATAAGCAACCACCATTACATGTCCAATGGGATGGTTTTGCATCACCCTAGGCAACACCTGCAGCCCTGAGTCCATTTTCAGACTGTTTGGTGCAGGTTGGCCAAGACCTGGGCTCCCCCTGGAGCCCCTGGCTTTTTCATTGCACCCAGATGCACATCCAAGTCTCAACTTTGGAATAAAACATCCCCCTGGAAAGAAAAAGCATGCACAGGAGAGCTTTCCTCAGCTCTGCAGCAGCCCTGGCCTTCTCCCTTTGCCACCTGCACCCAGCGGTACTGCTGGCTTCTGCCCAGCCTGGCGGGGAGGACACGTGGTGACCGCATCCTGCTGGGTAGCTGCTCCCAGCGACAACAGACAAACCAGCAACAATGCTGCCTGCACAGATGCCACACAGAGAACCAAGTCACAACCATTTCCTTCAGACGCAAATACCAATAAAAATCGTAAGTTCAAGCTGAAAAAAAAGAAAAAAGGAGGGGAAAAAAAAAAAAAAAAAGGATGGTCATTATCTGATCTCGCTAACAGATGCCCGCAGGAAGAAGTGAGACTGGATGTGGCACTTCTCTTTCCACCTCTGCTACTAGCTGGCCGGCAAACTGGGCACAGGGTCCTGCCCACCCTCCTCTCCAGCCTCAGTTTCTCCACCATGGAGCAGCAACGCCGACCGTACTGCCTGGTCTGAGATCTGACAGGCAGGGTGCAGCCACACACGGAGGAAGATGCTGCTATCTCCGCTCTTCTTAATCACTTAATTGAGCCCTGTCCCTAGTTTCGAAGCCAATTTCTTCTCTGCTGTCCCACTCACGTGTTTCTCCCATCAGGGCATCACCTCCACGTGGCTCCGAGGCGGCTCGCGAACCCCCACATGCTGAAGTCGGGCAGTTAATCTGCGAAGGGGCACTTTCCAGGAGGTGCCAGGCTGCAGTTTCTCATCATTGTGCCTCAAAGCATAATCAGGAAAATGCAGAAAGTCCTCGGCTATCAGCAGCTCCCATCCCCGCGCTTAACTGTAAACATTATCAAATTTCCTCTTTAAGAGGTTGTGGGTTGAGGAGGGAGGGAGGGGCTGGAAGGGGAGGAGGCAAAAATAAGAATAAAAACTAAGGAGATCAGCATCTTCTCAAAACCTCAGTGCTCGCAGGGAGAGACCTCGGAGCCTTTTCCTTTCTAACAGCCGGAGCAGCGAACTCGCCGCCCAATCTGCAGCTCGTGCAGCGAGCGATGGAAAACTCTCCTCCAACGCCCGAGCAGGGGGTACAGAGCTGGAAGGAGCTGCAAAGCGGCCGTCTCCCACCGGAGACACCCACCTGCCCGGGGAAGGATGTTTTAACCAGCAGCCCAGCTCTCCCTGCCCGCCTCTCCAAGCATCCCAGGCAAAGCAGGAGGGAGCTGGCAGGCGGGAGGGCTGCCAACGCCAGCTGGAACCAGCCTCCCCTGGCAGGGCCAACTTTCGACTCCAGGGCACTGCTCGAGAGCCCAGCTCGTACTACAGGCATCGCTATTTTCACGTCTGCCCCGGCCGTTTTGGATTTAAACAGCCTCAGCCGGTTCTAGCCCGGCACATGCGGTGCCAAGTCACTCCCCTCTGACTAGGTAGCTTTGCTTTGGGATGGTCCCCACCAAGACAGACGGATTATTCCTAACCTGCAGGGTGAAAAGGGCTGGATTTCCTCTCCCTGGCAGTAAATAAAAAGTAGGGCTGGAGAACCCATACCCGCAACCTTGTGCTGGTTTTAGGGCTACACCGTAGCACCCAGGAGCTGTTTTAGGGGCAGAACAAGGCGAACCTGCCATTCCTCTACCCAGCGACGCCAACGTGTCCGTAAAAATAAACCCTTCTTGACCTCACACCACCGCAGATTCGTATTTAGATAAAAACTGACTGCTCCAGCTTAGGGCAAGGACATCACCGAGCACTGGCAAACGCACTCCAACCCCACCAGCTGCTACTGCCACCTCCAAAAGCAGCTGGATGGAGCCCACAGAGGATGGGAACGGAGGGAAAAATCCAAACCTCGGCCACAGACGCATCCAGCACGCAGAGGATGGATGAGAGAGGGTGGCGTCGCTACGCAGAGAGCGAGGCGGTGAGGTGGGTGAGACGGCAGTGCCGGAGCCCTCTGCCTGTCCCACACCTCACCCCGCACTGCGGAACCCCCCGGAGCCCCCACAGACAGGGTGTCTGAGCCCCGCGCTCCCTCGCCCCCGCCGCCAGCCTCACCCAGCCCTGCTGCAGTAAAAGCTGCCTGTACCTTGCCTCCTCTCAGGCTTTACAGCCAGGGCGAGATAAGGATGCAGATTAGCGTTAAAGTCCTTCCCAGCTAAAAAAAAAAAACCAAACCCCAAACCAAAAACCCACCGACCCCCTCCAAAACAAAACCAAGACAAGAAAAAAGCAGCCCAGAGCACTAACCTAGAGGAGCTGTGGACCTGCTGGAAGAGCTGTCGCAGCAGCTGGAGCTCGTGAAAGCAGATGAGATGCTCGCACGGGCCATTTGTAAGCTCCCAAGGACAGGTGTGCCGGGAGAAAATCCAAAATGAAGAGCGAGACGTACCAACCAGGCAGCAATTACTCCCAGTAGCGCTATCGTGGCAAAGGGAAACTTTGGTCCTGTCTCAATGCTCGTGCCCCGCAGCCCACGGCGCGGGGCCAGGCCTGGCAGACCCAGGGCTGACTCCAAGGAGCAAGTTCTACCAGTAGAGTTCCTCCTGCGGTCGAGAACTTGGCACGGACCAGCCCAACAACTCATTTGGGGAACAGCCTATCGCTCCTACGGCGCAAAGACGGCGGCAGGCTGCACGCTACCACGCGCACTTAAATCAAACCAGGCTGGCTTTGGCATCTGGGGGATAAGGAAAAGTCTTCCTCTGGGAACTTCCTGATGCATAAATGCAAGGAGCAACGTGCCGCAGCGTTTGCATCGGGAGCAAAGCTCTGCTTTGGCATTTCCTGACCTCGCTGCCTTCGCCCTTCAAAGGGCTGAAAGTTTGGTCCTGGATTTGCACAGCAAGACACAGTCCCCCTCGCAAGCGCGGCGGCAGCAGCGTGTGTGCCTTGGCCTTCGGCAGGAAAGCCCTCCACGCTTCCCACCTGCACAAAGCCTTAGCCAGGACACGGAAAAATAGGGCACCGAAGGTACCACTGCATGTCTGCTCGCAGATGCCTAGAGGATAGTTTTGCATGTATAGGTTCAGCTCAACAGCCAGGCTTGGAAGGGGCTTGAAGACTTCAGGATCCTCCCCTCTGTACCTTCTGGTCCTCCACGGGACTTTGTACCTACGGCGGTGTCTTTCAATCTGATGCCCAGGCTGCTTTGGGAGAGGGCTGCGTGCCTAAGGGGTGCAGGGACACCACCAGCTATCAGAGTCCAAGTTCAGAAAATCAGGTTCACGTCTGACACTGAGCACGTTTACCTGCGTGAAGTTTCTTGAGCAGGATCCTCCTCTGTTCCTCACCCAGCCGAAACAGTGGAAATCATCAAATATCTCCATATGCAAACTCCCTCCCCAAAACAGCCTGTTCAGATAAAGCTTTTCACCACCACCAGCACAGGAATAAGATGGACAACTGGTATTTCACTTGGCCTTCTCACGTAAAGGAGCCAACTGAAATGCTGCGCTCTGACTCTTCCATTCCTGTGGCTTTTTCTCATTATCCAACAAACTTCCCAACATCCCAGGTAACAGCCCAGGAGACCCGATCTCCCTCACTACCCTGCACATGCAGTCATCTCTGTTTGCCCTGAGCAAAAGTCCAACTCGCCCTAAGGAAGCAAAACCAGTAAAGCTCTGAGCCTTGCTGGTTTTCCGGCACCAAAAAACTTCCAGGATGAACCAACCCACAGACACACAGCGTGACAACAGTGGGGCCACGCTCAGTGTCTTGTGGCCACGTTTGCCAGAGAGAGCTAAGTGTCAAAAACCAGGCTAGAACCTTCCCACCTCTTCAGCCTGTCCTTCCCTCTACGACCGCTTCCATGAAATCCATGGGAATTCAGTGTCTTTGCGACTCGGCCCTTCACCAACCCTGCTTTAAATCAGCCAGGTCAAGCATCAGGTGGGCAGGAGCAAAGGAAGAGACAGGCTGTGTAATAACTACAGAAACCTTATTTCTTCACACCGCCAAAGGAAAATATATCTGTTACCTGCTCCTGGCCTGGAGAGGCGCTGCAGACGGGAGAAGATGCTCTTTGCAAGCAGGATGCTCTTCCCCCTGCAATCCAAGGCTCGCATTTTGCCATGGTGTCGAGGTGGCATCTCAGGTTAGAGCAATGTAGCAGAAGAGGTGATGGGGTGTCAGAGGCCAGGGAAAGATAGAACTGGGTTCCGCACAGCCGGGCTCTGTACAGCCCACGGCAACGCCTGCCTGCGAAGCACCTGCAGCTCCTTTTTCTCTACAGCACCTCCCAGCAGGTTAAAAACCAACAAAAACAAACAACTAAAAAACCCCCAAGTAAAAAACTCTTCCCTCCCTAAACACACACACACACACAAGTCAGTGAAAGCTGATGGACTCAACACACAAGTTTCCTGAGATTTTGTTTTTTTCCAAAATGCAAAATTATCTCCCGGGCCATCAGGGCGAGAAGTGGGCAGCACCTAAGGGACCGGCCGCTGTTTGGGAAGGGCACTGCCCGGCCTCTGGTTTGAAGAAATAAGGTCTCAACTCCTTCCCTGCCCCTGGTCTGCAGCTTCCCTCGCCAAAAGGCAGCATGAGGGCAGAGACACGGCCGGAGACAGCGTTGCTCCAGCACGAAGGAGGGAGAGGGCAAGGAAGAGGGAACTGGGAGGCCTGATCCTGCTGATAGCAGGGCAGCCCGGCAGCGGGAGAAGGCAGCGGCACTGCCAGCAGATAAAAGACAACCACCAGTTACTTCTCCTGGATTTTCTCTCTCCGTCCTGTTGCGATAGAGAGGGACAACAATTAAAAACAAACGAGAAAAGCCCGCATGCTGTGAGCGGGTCCAGCCCCCATCCCTGGCAGCCTCTGTTTAAATACATTTTCTGTGTAAGTGACTGTGCATTTCCAGCCTCCCGGCAGCCCGCGTTACTCTACGCAGCAACTCCAGATCAGTTATAGCTCGACTTAATTGAACGTGTCTTAGCGCTCCATTAGCTCTTGCAGCGTGGCAGCAGCAGCCGGGCCCTTGGCAGCGCTGCCAGCTCCCTTCCTCAGCCTCAGAGTTAAAAAAAAAAAAAAAAAGGCAGAAAAAACATATATATATATACACGAGAAGAGCGTAATAACACCGTAACACAGCTGCAGCCTGACTAATCTCTGCGGCGGCTATTACAAATTTTCTCTCCCCTCCCCGGCCCGAAGCGGCGTTTCACCGCCGGCCCTCGTCAGCTTCCGCTGGGGGTTCGCATCCCAGGTAGCCCCTGCCTCGCCCGACTCCTTCCAGCTAATTCCCAGCCATGCGAGAGCGAGGGGAGGCCACTGACATGGCTTCTGCAAGGAGGAGAGCTGACATTTCAGCCGGGGGGACCCGGCCAATGCGTGCAGGCGACGATGCTCTCCCCGCAGGACCGAGGAGCGGGATGTCCCGCTGGCAAACCCAATGCTCTCCCCGCAGGACCGAGGAGCGGGATGTCCCGCTGGCAAACCCGATGCTCTCCCCGCAGGACCGAGGAGCGGGATGTCCCGCTGGCAAACCCGATGCTCTCCCCGCAGGACCGAGGAGCGGGATGTCCCGCTGGCAAACCCGATGCTCTCCCCGCAGGACCGAGGAGCGGGATGTCCCGCTGGATAACCCGTGGGTAAAGCTGGCAACATCCCATTCAGAAAGACCCCAGGATGGAGGGGGATCTCCGCTTATGGGGTCCGCCGCCACGCTTCGGCCATCACTGGACCCCGCGCTGCCGGGGGGCTCCCAGTGCTGGCCAGGGATTTTTGGGGTTTTTGTTTTGTTTTGTTTTTGTTTTTTTTGGGGGGGCGCTTAGTTAAGGAAAGAAAAAAACATAAGTAAGGCACAACCGCCTGAGAGCTGTGACCTTCTGTAACCGCGCTTAATCAGATTAATGAATTTCACCAGGCCGCCGCTCGGGCAGGGGAGCGGGTTGGAGCGCAGCGGGGCCCGGCGGGCCGGACCGGGGGGGACCGGGGAGGGCGGCGGCGGGCGGGTCCCGGTCCTTCCC
>VFFE01006342.1:30127-54821 GCA_008921705.1 Burhinus oedicnemus | reverse complement strand
GGGGGACTCAGTAACTACCAGCCCCATGTGATGAAGATGCTCACTTCTTTCCCTCTACCCTCTTCCGTATTCCTCTTCCATGCTCATCTTCTCCCTTTCCTGGTGCGAGACAAGACCATGGCCAAATGTGGCCATAGGCAGTCTGGTGTCCTGAGCCTCCCCGGAGGTTGGGGACCCTGCTTGGTTTGGGGGTCCCATATCCAGACCCTCTTCCAGGGGAGGCAGTGGAAGGGATGCATGGACATCTGAAGTGATGTTTAGGCTGGTAACTATTTTTTTAGTATCAAGAATCTGCTTGCTTTTGGGCCACTTCTGTTTTTCAGTTCTAAAAATAACCCAGAACAGTAGGCAGGAAACAAAATGTATAATTTATAAAATGAAACTGTTGTGGTTATTGTGGATGATAACATTTTTGGAAAATTCTTTTCTTCTTTTCTCACTAAAATTCTCCATAGTGAACAGGCTGGTTTTTCCCCACCTTGTTCTGATCAGCAAACACAGCTTAGTTCAAGATAAATGCTGCACATCCCTCCACGATTCGTCATTCCCTCATCCTGTACACCATCCATCACTTCCCTCAGTGTTTAAAGCCAGGAACATGGCTGGGATGAAGGGCTGGGGAGGGAGAGATGTGTTTCTCTAAAAATTCCAGCTGCAATGATGCAAGAGCCTTCAGTGTGGTTAAGGCAAAGCGTGCAAGTGGATAAATATGCAATATGTTTTATGAAGTAACTTGGTGATTCTCAATTAATGCCCTAATTGCCTTTTTTTTAATTATTGACTCCGAAATTACCAAGCTGAGTTGCAAATGCTATGGAATATAAAATTGAAGGACTCTTTATTGACGTTTTGGAATTACAAATTATGTTTGTTGTGAAAAAAATGAGAAACCGTCTGTTTAATTGGTTGTAGGTTGCAATTTGCGTGCACTTAGGTAAGAAAAATACAGCTGTCTAGGGGACCATTAAAGATCACTTTCCTTTGAGTCAGCAAAGTTCAGAGCTGGGAAGGAAACAGATCTATATTCTATAAAACTTCAAACTAACAAGTAGCTCGGTCCGAGGGATTGCTGTTGGCCGAGTGAGAGATGTGCTGACTCGGGTGGGCTAGTGGTGGGATGGCCAGAGAGAGGAAGACGGAACTTTTGGATTCTCAAACCTCAAAAAGAAAAAGCAGAGCATCTCCCAGCTAAGGTGGCCTGAGCTTTCTTTGCATCACCTTGTGAAATGGGGGGTGAGCACCCTGGGTCAGGAGAAGTTTCTGGCTGCAAAGAGTAATTTGGCATTCATCTCTCCTAAAAAATAGACGTCAAAGGCTGACCTGCTTATCCAGGCAGCCTGTGTGGTCTGTAGACGAAAGCAGTGATTCCTCCTGTCTCGCATGGATTTCCCAAGAAAAGGGAAATTCCAACTCTGTTTGCCTAAAGCAGCTCTTGTTTCCTGCACCCGTGGAGGAAAGAGAAAGCCAGCACACGGAACGAAGCCGTGACACCAGCTGAAGGCTCTGGGGGAAGAGGAGGTCTCCAGAGCAGAGCTGCTTTGGTCCAGTGCCCCAGCGCCGTGGGATAAAGAGGCATGTGTCTCAAAACAGAGCGGGGCGCTCTGCTCTCCAAAACAGCTTCCCCCGGGAGGGTAACCCCACGCTGGGGTCTTTCTGACAAAGCCCTTGGAAAAACACCACCAAAAGCTTGCTAGTGCAGAAAAATTCGTTAACACCATTAATTAGAAGTGAAGCTTATACTCCGGGCAACAGAAGCCTCTGGAGATTAAAGATCAACATTTAGACTAAGTAGGGGCTCTGCTCGTACTCATTTGATGAATCACAGTTTTTGGCACAGGATCTCTTTGCGGAGAAGGAAATCGGGGCTGTCTGGTGTCATGATTTTCTGTCGGTGAGGAGGAGGGGGATGCTGAGGGGATGGGTGTAAGAGCATGGCAAGGGACGGGTGTAAGAGCATGGCAGTGAAATGAGGGGGTGTGAGGAGGCAAGCAGGGAGAGCCGAGGAAAAGGCGTACATGAATAGAAACTCGGGTCTTGTGACTGCTTTCCCCTCTACAGCACGTTGCCTCCTTGTGTCCCCACGCTGCGAGTGTCTCCGTGTGCCCTGCGGGTACAGCAGGGTCCTGCCTGTACCTCCTTCTCTCCTTAAGGTGGGGTGTCTGCCATCTCCGCCTTGTCACCAAGCCATCTCCTGTCCTGGTGAAAACCAAGGTGATGCTGAGGTAGAAAGCCCTCGTCTTCGGCTGATGTCAGTTGCTGTAGGTCTTGCAGGGCGAGCAAGACAGACCCACCCTGCCAAAACCCGTGCAACTCTCCTGGGGTCTGTGGAGTGGTGTCCCTTGGCCTCTGAGTCTGCTGCAGTTTTAAAGGCTTGTAACTGCAAAATGAATGGTAGTGTTGGAGCAAGACAGGAAAGGTCAAAGGTCCAGCCCTCCAGACGGTACTCTGCCATGGCCAATGTTGGGAAAGGCCACCAGTCACTCTTCAAAGTGGTGGAGCAGGTGACGGAAGGAGGAGTTGCTCATACAGTGTACACCAGGAAGCTGTTCTCCTGCCATCCTTTTGCTTACTGACTGGCTTTGCGAGCTTGCAGAACAGTTTGCCTCTTTGGGCTCCATTTTCATGATCCTTCAGGCCATCTCTGCATCCATCTGGATGCTGGGGCATCACCCAGCGCAGGGGCGTGCATCGACATTTAACCTATGATCCTGCGTCCCTAAAGTCAGAGGGCTTTGCCATTGACTTCAGTGTCGGTTGTATCGAGCTGGAGCTGGAGAGCGCTGTCTTTACCATCCCACCGCAACCGCCTTTGAAAAAGTATAATTAATAGTAACACCCCCTGCCCCAGGCTGAGATTTAGTTGACGAGCAACTGTAAGTTCCTCCTGTGATTTCTTTTTCTTTTTCTATTTGTTTTAACTAGATCTAATCAATGCTATAAAGAGCAAAGCAGCAGTATTATTTATTTATCGTGGGAGCAGCACAGCAAACAGTCTATCACTTTGCAGTTTGCTGACCAATGCTCCAGATAATCAGCGTTTTTCACTCTCTTTGCAGGGAAGTCCTGCAGAGCACAATGCATCAATAATGCAGTGATCGTAGGATTTGATGGTATGTCCACCTCTCAGAGATTTCATAGCTCTCCACAGCAGTAACATTGGGGTTTTTGTTCTACGGAACAAAAATAAAAAGGGTGAGTTTTAATTCAAGTTTTTTAGATTAAAAATGACTTTTTCAGTGCAAATTGTCATAGAAAGTATTTTATTTCAAAGCTGTCATGTTTTTAATACAAAGAATGAAAGCTGTAACATTTACTGAGAAATGGTAAATTGTAACTTGGGGTTTTAATCTAAGAAACAGGACATAGTGGATATATTTTTCTCCAAGCTTTACAATTTCATTTCACATATTTCATGGAAAACCCTTTCCGCTTCCTGACCGGCTGCTCTCCAGCACTGTTGAGCAGGGGGTAATTTTCTAATAGATTTGAGAGGACTCCTTTGCAAGGCCACGCTCCCTGTGGTGGCCGTTTGTCCTGACCCAGGGCAGTGTGTCTCGCTCCCTGGAGACTGCCGCTTTCATTCCAGTGAACACTTGTGCATCTCATTTGGAAGGTTCTCTTTTCACAGTGCATGCTTGTTCTTCAAGGGCAAAATTTGCTTTCAAGCCCCGCCAGAAGAGCGTGGGCTGCCGAAGATAAGAGTGACAAATTGGCACGCGGGGAATAAACTTGGGTCCTTGAACGCCGACGCCATACCCAGCCTTTCCTCAGATGAAACACAAACAGGGGCACAGCGCTTTGGCAGATCACAGCCTATTAAATGCCCTCCTTAGGATGCTGAAAACATTTGCCTTCTTTCCCTAACAAGATGGTTCACCCCGTCCCCTATGCTTAGTGCCACTCTGTGCCCCTGCAGCCTTTCTCCTCAACCGGTTCCTATTTGTCCACCTCCTAATGAGCAGTAATTGCTTCATATCATAGAATCATAGAATCATTACGGTTGGAAGAGACCCTTAAGATCATCAAGTCCAACCATTAGCCTAGCAGTGCCAAGTCCACCACTAAACCATGTCCCTCAGCACCACGTCTACCCATCTATTAAATACCACTTCCCTGGGCAGCCTGTTCCAATGCTTGATAACCCTTTTGGTGAGACTTGTGCTCCAGACCCCTCACCAGCTGCGTTGCCCTTCTCTGGACACGTCTCCCAGGCAGCTGGGCTGGAGTCCTCCCTGGATCCAAGCATGGGCTTTCATGCCCGTGTAGCGTAGGCAGGAGCCTGATGTGGGACAGCCCGTGATGCCCGAATCTGGCATCTCTGGCAGCTCCCACCCCCAGCACGGGGATCAGCAGGAGTGGGCAGGAGTACTCCTGGCCACGCGGAAAGGGGATGGATCCAGTTACTGCTAGCAGCGACCTCCGGCATTTCACAGGGTTGGGAGCAACTGGCATCAGTGGACACCTCTCCAAAACCTGCCGTGTCCTGGCTCGAACAGCCAAAATGAGCCTTGCCCAAGAGGTTTCGTGGCTCATGCCTACAGAAAGATTTTTTTAAGCCTCTCACTTTGAGCTGGGCTTTTCCAGAAGGCAGTTATTAGCTGTTCCTTGTGTCCTCTCTGCTCAGGGCTGGATTTGGGGGAATCCCAGCACCATCCATTCAGTCAAGTCCAACCCTATGGCAGCACGGAGCAGCCTCAGGATCCCCCCAGAAGTGTCCTCAGGCACATCCCTCCTTGTCACCCCTGTGGAAGAAGACCCATTGGCCTTCGCTGGGACTCTGGCTGTTGAGGAGCAGCCTCAGACGTGCAGCTACCTATTGATCCATCTCTCAATGAGTCTGTTCACGGTTAGTGGGACAGTCGGGGTGTAACACACAAATATTTGCTCTGTCGAGAAGTGCTTGGCAGCCTGTAGGTAAATATTATTAGAGCAGTGAGTAGCAGTGACTCTATTAATACAGTCCCACAGATACGGGCGCGTCCTCTGCAGGCATGAAGGAGCCCTGAGCTGAGCAGAGCAGCCCGTGCCCACGCCAGCTGAGGGTCGGGCTCCCCGGTTCCCCCACGGAGCCACGCACAGTCCCTTGAGGGGTGATGTGTGTCCTTGGGGATCAGAGAAAACATATCTTCCTTGCTTCTTCAGCCTCTGGAGAAATAACCACACTGGGTCTGCATTGCCCCTGGAAATGGTCTGTAGAGGAGGTGACCTCCCGAAGCAGATACTCCACTGATTTCAGCTGGGGCTCCCAGGGTATGCAGAGCCACTCACCTGTATTGGTCCATGGTTTTCCCAGTACATCACTGGGACAGAGGGTGGTATCAGTGTGCAGTGGCTTGGCCAGGGGTGGGATACTGGAGGGCAAGCACAGAGAGCCAGGGGTGACCATGCACTGACCTCGGTGGGAAGCCTGTGCCTGCTCGGACCTCCAGCTGGGGAGGACCAGGCAGCTTGTTTGGTGACGGTGAGAGGAGAAGCGGTGGGGAAGGGCTCGCACACATCTCAATCTGTAACAGTCACATCAAAGGAAGAAACTTGGATTTTATGAGAGGGTTTGCAATATCTCTGTAGCACATAGATCAATAATATGATGCGCAGCAGCTGCTATCAGTAAAGTGTGTCGACGAGCCTCATTAACATTGGCTTATGAATGCAGTTGAGTGTAATTGTTCACTGTACTTAAAAACCAGAACCAGGAGAAATTGCCAGAATATATCCTCTGGGTGTGAACTGCTGGAAATAATGGAGCCGAGGGGTAGACATTCATGTTTAGAGCAGTGTAAGAAAAAGCAGGGCTGTGATTTAAGGGAGCAAATAAAACATTTCACCTGGTGCTGCGGTTTTACACAGACAGTCAAGTGCTTACAGCTTCTTCTGCTCTCCTGCGAAGCGTGTGGTGGAGGCGGAGTGGCAGAGGAGATGGACTGTGCCTGGGCTGGGGTTCCCCGCTCTGGGGTCCCCAGCTAGCATCCCCCAGCAGGCTGGCATCTCCCACAAAGGCAGTGTTAACCTGCTGCCTTCAAGCGATGGGAAGGTGTCCCTGGGGATGGATTCCCTTAAGAAGCAGCCTGGAGGGATCTCTAGGGTGTTGGCATCAGCCAATCACCATCACTCCAGCATTGCTTCAGCTTCCTGGTGTTCACTCACAATATAACCCAGCTGTGGCCAGCATTGAGCCTAGGAACCTGTGCGTGATTGAAGTATCTCTTTCAAAAAGAAACACAGTTAAGATGTCAAAAGTCAAAGACTCCCCTGCCCCCCTTGTCACTTGTGCCAGCAGTTAATCATCTCCCTGTTAAAATTCTTGCCCTTTGTCTCATTTGAATTGGTCGGGCTTCGGCTTGCAGCCATTTATTCCTGTTCTGTCTTTTTCCTTTTGATTAAAGAGCCCTTTCGTATCTGGTATTGTCTTCAGATGAACGTTCTTACACAGAGTAATCGCATCACCTTCCCATCTCCTTTTGATAAGCTAAACAGAACAAAGTCTTTAATTTTCTCTTTGTCAAGCATTTTCTTCAACCCTTGAATCATCTTCGTGACTGTATTCTCTACTTTCTCCCTTTTTTTTAATGTGTAAAATTTGGATGTTGAATTGGGTGTTTAAGTTTTCAAATCAGAAGTGCAAAAGTCCTGCTGAGCCTGAAGCCCGGAGCGTGGAGACTTGCCTGTCCCATGGCCTGGGTCTCACCCTCTGCCATGCAGCCCCCTGGCCTCCGAGACCCCCTGCCACGCTTGTCAAGCAGGGAGCCCCCAAACGCCTGGGATTTAGGATCCCAGGGGCTGGCAGGAGGATGGAGCATGGATCTGAGCAGGGTTCATGTCTTCCGACCAGCCTCACTAGAAGCTCTCCTCCAGGTTGCAGCTTCCCACTATGATCTTTGCACTGATGGGCATCCTTCTGCCCTGTGGGCTGCAAGCACCAAACCCATCCTTTTGCTGGCCACCATCTCAAGTAGTAGGGATGGAGGATGTTGGAAGAGACCTGGCCGTGGCTTTGCCAGGTGGCCATTCAGAGCCCTGCTACTCTCCAGTCCACGAGCGAGCAAAGAGAATCTCTCTTGTCCGTCTCTAGAGCCACAGCAAGTGCCATTGAAGTCCATGTTGCTATCTCTCTTACTGAGATCAGTTTCTGGCCCCACCAGCCTGCGCTGACCCATCAGTGTGGTTATTTATCGCACGATCACACCCATCGACCCCTTTGGATGAGGAGCGCGAGACACGGCGCAGAGGAATTCTTCGCAGCGAGCAGTCTGAGTCTGCGTTAACAGCTCAGCACTGGCTCTGCTCCGCTAAAGCCAACTGTAAAATCCCAGCCTGTGTTCCTCCCATTGAAGATGCAGAATGAATTTCTGTTTAAAATAACCTCAACCCTTTTATTATTGCCTTTGTAAATAAGCCCCTGGAGAAGACTGTGCGTCAACATCTGGCTCAGTTTTGGCAATACCTTTTTGAGCTGAGGTCTTCTTGAGCTGAATCAGGGTGAGTTACTCACCAGTTGATGTAAGACTGTAACAAAGCCAGGACAGATAGAACATCTGATACAATTTCTGATCTGGTGCCTCACCAAACTCCCCAACCATGTCTCTTTAACCCCTCTTGGAAAGCCCAGCTCGGGATCAGGCTAAATGCAAGTGCACACAGGCGTTTGTCTTGATCTGAAGTTAGTTTCTCCTAGCCTGGAGACATGTCTGGGGACATGCTGTGCTCGCAAGGGAGGGTTCACGGGGCAATGCCGGTGAGGAGGTGTTTACCCAAACCCTCACTCAGTGTCTTCCAGGCTGGAACCACCAGCCTCCCTGTGCAGAGTGATGCACCCAAGGCCACCATCACTGAGGACCGAGGGCACCTCCAGCTCTACTTGGGCATTTTGCTTTCTGATCCTCCCATCAAAATATGCAAGGGAGAAAAGGAGAGACCCAAAGTGCCCAAAATTTTCTGAAACTTTCTTGAAGTTGCCACAAGGGCTGTTGGTTGCTTCCTGGCTCCTCCAACCTGGTTCACCCGAGAGGAGCCTTGTCCTGCTGGTGAAGATACCCAGGGAAAGTAGACTGCACGAGGCAGCACCCTGGTAGTGCAGTCTTTACAGCAGATGGAAATCTGGGGTATCCTCTTGAAATCAAGGAAACTGTGGGACTCTGCAGCCACGGAGGATCAAGCCCCTTAATAAATTCTCCCATCACCATCTCGGAGCCATTCCAGCGATGGTGCATCCTCATTTCTTTTCAGCAAACCTTACAGTGGACCCAAAGAGGGGTTATATTTGCATAATCTTCACTTCTTTTTATCACTCTCTCATGATTTTTGAAAGCTTAGATATCTGAAGCACTTAGCTCTGTGTTGAGTGTCTCATTAAATTTCAGAACCCTGCTTTCCTAGGCTCTGTTAATTAGGCACTTGATTGAAAGTCTAAATCTGAAGGCTTGGGTATTGACTACAACTTTGCTAACCTAAGGTGATCTGTTCAGTGTAGTTAAAGCTTGCCCAGCCAATTTCTTTTCTTAACATCCTTCACCCTGCTATTAAACAGGCATCACAGATTGCTGGAAAACCCGTGTGTTTCTACTGCGTTGGCTGGAGAGAGTCTCTAAGATTTATTTTAGCTCTTGAGCTCCTCTGTCACTTGAGTTTTCTGCTGCAGTTGTTGGTTAATAAAGACTGCCTGTCCGTTGAGCAGGCAGCAATTAATGACCAGCAAGAATTTTGTCTTGAATGCTCGAGTAGCCTGTTGGGGTTTTGGCTATTTTTTTTTAAAGTACTGTAAAGTTTTTCACGTATTTGCATAACAAACAAGGAGCCCGCTGTCAGATGCCAACGCGCTTTTCATATCTGCAATTTAGGCTTCAGTATTTTCATCTGCCTGACATGGAGATATTTAGCACCAGTGTCCCCACACAGGTTTCTAGGCGGGATTCAGGTACCTTATGGCATGATGGACCTGACCCTGTGGGTCACACACCGCTGCTCCTTTGTCCAAGCAGTTGCAGGGTGTGTAACAAGGACACTGGGCAGCCAAAAGCGAACAGTCTGGCTCGCTGGCATATGCTGCTCCTCCACCCTACATTGCTTTCGCATCAACCGCAGAGAGAAGCCAGCCAAGCCAGGCGAGCAGATGGAGGGGAGCTAAGGACAGGAGGTCTGAGAGGTCCGTGCTCTACGCTGAGCCTGCACTGCCAGGCTGTGAGGAGGAGGAGGCAGAGGAATACTCCCAAAATGAGCTGTCCTGGCCGCATGGCTTGGACTGTAGAGAAACAGATGCTGGGTTAGAAGTGGATGGTGCAGAGCTCCCAGGAGAGAGCAAGGCTGGGTGATGGGAGACCTCCAAGGCAATGAATCTCAGTGAGATGTTTGCAAGTGGGTCCCTCATTTGGGTGTGTGCGTGCCCCCCGTTTCTGTCAGCCACATGCCAGCAGCACACTGAGACATCCCCCAGATTTGATATCGGTGGCCAACTCTTTAAGCACGTGCAATTCCAGGGGCAGCTATAGCCACTAACTCTCCCGCTGTCTGCTTCCCAGCGCTGCGCAAAGCGAGCTGTCGTCTCCCTGCAATCTGCCAGGTCAGGTTGGACGACTCACCTTGCTGGGGACCACTTACGCTCGGTTTTGAAAGGAATGACTTTCTGGGTTTTGTTGTCCTAGGCTCTCCTTCTCTATCTCATCATTCCTTGCTTTGAATGTCTCCTGCCATGGGTATGCTCCAGCTGCTCCAGTATCGGCTCTAGGCTGTGCGTCTCCTCTCTCCAATCCCTTGACACACAGCCTTTTTCCTTCCCACTCTTCTCCTCCCCCCAACTCATACCAGCTTCCTTCAATTAGTTGGCCCAGACGGGCCTGCCTTGGCATGCCCATTTTGTCCTGACAAAGGTGGCAATCAAGGTAGACTGTAATTTAATTGAATTTTCTTCTGAAGCTTTAAGTGGGATAATCCTAAAGCTTAGTCTCGCCTCTGAGTCACAGCTAATGGCCTTGGTCACTTGTCAAAGGGGTTTTTTTTTAGTTTCTTGGTCTAATCAGCATCTCTCATTCTTTACTGTCTTTGCTCCTGATAAATATTTCTGACCTATTTGTAGGCAGAGGATTGCTAAGACTACACAGCTCCCTCTCTGAGCCGCCCTGTGCACGTGTGTGCACAGGCAGAAACACTCAAAATTGGATTTGCAGGTGAAAAATGTTACTACTCCATGCAAATGTAGCATTTTTATTTTCTGAAGGTAGTAAGCATTTTCTGTTCATCTCTACCCAGCTCCAGATTTTAAAACACGTTAAAAGGGACAGTGGTGCGAATGTGTTACAACGTACAGGTCTGCACAGAGCTGTGTCCAAAGTGAAAAAAAAAATAAAACCAAAAAACTAAGAAGAAATGAGCAGCGCCCGATGTGGGTTTGCTATTCACTTGTTGACCTTTGTAACAGTCTTCTCAGGGTAGGGTCTGATGTCCCTGTGAAGGGATGGCAGTGACGTGCAGCCATAAATGGGTGATGAATGAGCAGTGGACGTGCGAGCCGCAGCTGCATTAGCTCTGTTTAGAAATGGGAATCGAGCCGGAGGAAAGGTTAAACAGCTGCCTGGGGTTGTACGTGAGGCCAGTGGCTGCGTGGGGACCTGACTGCAGATGCCCACCGTCCCCAAGAGCCTGCCCTGCTGCCCGGCTGCTGGTCCCGACTTGGGGATGCTGCAGCATCGCAGGGACCCCCACCCGTCTGGCACTTAGGCATGGACGGGCTCGCGGAGGTGAAATGATGCAGAAAGTGGCTTGGGATGAATGAAGAACCAGAAGACAGATGAAGTCAGAGCAGCAAAATTTGGTGAAACGTGGTAGTATTGGTGTGCAGAGCTTGGTTTCCGATTTAGTGCTGACCCCTCGTAGCAACAGCCTGTTCAAAGCAGGCAGCAGCGTAACCCTCCTCAGAAGGCTGCTCAGAAAAAAAAGACCTTATGAAAGTGCTGGTGGAAACACGCAGGAGGAAGTTGCCATCTTGTGGAAGCTGAAACACTGGTAGTTTCCAGCGCAGCTGAGAGCTGGCAGCGTGGCCTGGACACAGCGTGTCCCTGCCCCACCACCCCACCACCACAGGAGCCATCAGCGCCGTGCCTACCGTCCCCGCCACCTTCGCTGGCCTTCGGGATGCCTGGTCCTCTGCTGGTTTGGGGTGTTTTTGAGTACTAGTCTCTGTAGCTTGATCTTCAGGGGATTTGCTTTCCTTCTGACAGAGGGTTTGTTGAGGCTCTCCACAAAGCCCGTGCTGACGGCTGGTGATTACCAGGTCACTACCATAGCTGAAACCTTTGCTGCTCTGCAGGCTGAGGGAAAGATAAACAGTCACTTTGGTCATTACAAGCATGTAGCTGGGAAACCAGGTCTGTCTGTCAAAGATTTCAGGGTGTTGATTCATATGGGGAGGGTTGGGGGAAGAGAGCTGGGAGGTTGCTGCTAGGTTGAGTTAATTCCCCTTCCCCATCCTGCCTGCTGGGCAACCTCAGCACCTCCGAACTGTGCAGAAACCCCATCTTCACACGTGCGATGTCTTTCCCGTGTGCTCGGCGTAGCTCCAGGTGGGGTTCGCAGCGGATCTGGAGACGGTTCTGCTCAGCTGGATGCGCTCGGCGGGCTGCAGGGGTTGCTCCTGGGAGGCAGCAGCTCGTGGACCAGCTCTCTGCAGGCCTGCACTGGTCCTTCGAGGCATCCAAAATCAGTGGGAAAGCCTCAGTCACACAGTCTCCTTTGAGGAAGCACAAGCCTTCAGTTTTTTTTCTTTTCGACTGACAAGATGAGACAAGGTTGATTCCTCTTTAGACTTCAAGTAAACGCAGGGTGGTGGGCAGAGGGGGAGGGACACCACAGGCAATGCAAATCCCCTTCCTTACTTAAGACCGTAGCTCGCAGCTTTTTGGAATATAAATTGTAAACTGAAGAGGGCATTAAACAAAGGTTACATTTCTCCCTCCTTCCTTCCCCATCAGAAGAATTTAATCAAAATCCCTCTGTATTCTGCATAGAGCCCCTGGCTTTATCCTTTATATCAGGGAGCTGGTCCAGCAAAACACTTGAGCTGGAGGGTTGTCCTGTTGCATGTAATTAGGCTGGTCGTGTGCTTGGATTTAAGCAAATAATTAACTGATTTTCTGGATCAGCACCAGGGTACTGAGCACCTTGCAAACTGCCCCTTCGTCGCGTTGTGGAGCGCAGTATTTCCCATGGATCGTGTTAGACCTCCTGCACACCTAGCGCCTGGCTGCTGGGGATCCTTTCTTCCCTGGTAAACACCAATTTGAGATCCTTAATCCACAAAAAAATCTGAATATGTAGATGAGTCACATGCGTTGATTCTGCTTTGTGATCAGTTACCAAAATCACAGCTTCCAGCAGAGATGCTCTGCCGCTGGGCCATGCCACTGTGGTTGCCTTTCTGCAGACGTGCTCGCTCACGGGGAAGGAGAATTCATTGCAATGTTCACAGTCGCATTCAGAGGGCGTGTTTAAATGTTTTGCTTTGCTCAACCAGCTCCTGTCTCAGCTCCTGCTGTTAGACTGCAAAATATGATCTCAGAGGTCCCAGCTTGGCTCCATCCACGGTCCTCAGCACCACACACTAGCGGGAGGCGTAGTTTGCATCCAGTGCAGGGCAGAAGGGCTTGAATTTCATTGTTGCCATGTAACACATGTTCAGGGACCTGCGTTAAGCGAACGGCATCATTGCAATAAAATTGTGAATGTGCGTTCATCTGTATTTATAAAATGGAGTTGGTTAATATACTCACTTTCAGGGTTTGATGAGATTTTCACTCTTTGGGTGATGTGGAAGGTGCAGTAAATGAAGGCTGTCTCAATTTTAGTGAAAGCTTTGCAGAAGCATTTTCAAAAATGCCTGCACTTTGGGTACTAAGCCAGCTGAACGGTGTGTTTTCTGGATGCAAAGCCTTGGCAAAAGTCTCTTAGTCTGGGAAATTCTACACGAAGTGAGCATGAGTGGGGTACGGGGGAACTTTGGATGGTGCTGCTGAGTGGGGTGGATGAAGCAGGACCTCCATCAAGATTCAAAAGGACCACCAGGATTATCCTGTGGATAGTAAGGGTCAGCTTATAGCAAAGCCCTAGAGTTAAGATCCCATCCTAATTACTGTTTCCACTGAAGGAGCTGAGGGGGGTTGTAGGATCTGAAGCTGGGAAGATGCTTAATCAGAGAATATTCTGAGAGCAGAATTGAGATGCCGCCTGATCGGAGGGCAGCGCCCAGCCTGCCGTGCTAATGGCCATGGAAGTCAATGGCAATTTAACTGCATACTCCGGGCTGCCAACAGTGGCTGCGGAGGTGTCAGCAGCTTTTGTTCTCCACTTTGGAGGTTTCAGCCTTCAGCTGGAGGGCAGAGCCACGATGGCAGGGGGAGAAGATAAGGCTGCCTTAGATGGAGAATCAGAAATCAGGGAATTCAGTTCACCAAGGAGAGGTTTGGACCAAGCAGCACTTGAGCCCACGTCTTGTTTTATCTTTGAGTCTGGTGCTCTATTTTATCATAGAAGTTGCAGAAGCTGACATGCTGGGAAATTTTTGAAGAATGGATGTCCTATTTTTTAGCACCTTCTACTGAGCAAGGAATGGATTTAGCAGAAATGGTGCCATGTTATTTTGGATCTGATGTGTTATATGCCAGCGTGGCACCTGGACCTGTAGATGGTTAAATCAAAGACCAGGTCCATGGTCTGGAGACTGCAGTCTGATGCCCAGGTCCCTCAAAATGCTTAGTGCCATCAGTTCTCAGGCTTTCCCTGCCTCTCTGTGAATGAGAGTCTAAGTTGTGTTCAGGAAGAACAGCAGAAAGGGGAGGTCAGAGCTTATGTCAGACAGCGGTGCGGGTAAAGAGAGGACAAAATGGAGAGCTGGAAGTAAATAAAGTTTCAAGAAACTCTTCTGCTGTTGAGGACAAGAGGGAGGCAGGCTGGAGTCCTTCCCGAGAGGGAACAGTCTGCAATAACGCCGCTTTCCCAGGACCTTCTCATGGGATGAGAGCGTTCAGTGCCAGGGTTGTACTGGTTAGATGCTGCGCCCAGATTTGGAAGGACGAATTGATGAGACTTCAGTTAACTGCAGCAGAGTTTGCCCAGGTAAGGGACCTCGCCGCTGTGGGGTGTGTATGCTCGCCGCGTGCCAGTGTAGCTCCCATGCAGGAATAAGGAGGTAGGGTTTAATTCATTTATAGTTTGCATGGCTATCGCCTCTTCTCTGTTGCTGCTGCTGCTGCCTCTGTAGGACTCCAGTCACCTGTTCTTCCTTCTCTGCCGTGTTTCTTCAGTTACTCTATTGAATTAATGGATATACTCAGTGTCACTCTGCTCACATGGTGTCCCGTGTACTCTTCTCCAAGCCTCCTGCAGAGGTTGGATGGATCTTTGGTTTGACCCAGCTCAGCAGTTTGGATGTTCTTGTGGTTGTTGGTGCTAGCAAGAGACGTCATGTTTCTCTAAGTGGTTTTGAAGCTGGCTGATGACTTTTTGCTGAGATTTTGGGGGGCTGAAGGCTGTCTCACAACAGACATCCAAGAGCAGCTTCGAGTTCCCATTGAATGCCAATGAGATGGATGTACACACGGATCCTGTCCCGGTGGCCACCTTCTCTGGTCATCCTCACTGTGAGTATTAGGCTCACACAGGTATGTCTGGGACTAAAACATGGGCGTATTCTCAATGCTTTGGGTCCAGTGCTTGCTTCATGCAGTGCGATACCGTATCGCACTGTGAAAGGCATATTTTGTGACCCGTGTCAGTAAGACCTCTTTCTGTAGGTATTCCAGCAACGATCCCATACCTTCCTTCTCTGAGAGAGAACTCTTTTTACCCACACTACATCGAACCTCTCCGTCTAGATAACGTGCCTGCAAAAATCCCTGGATAGTTTCAGAAATTGGTGGGAAGTGTTCATTGTGCAGGACATTTATCTTTTTTTCTTTTGTAAGTAATAGCACCAAAATAAGTATTATAAGCCAGAAAGAGAAAGCTGCTCCCCAGAGCTTTTTGCTGGGGCATTCAGCATCTTATCTGAGTAAGCGAAATCACAGCTAAGCAAACACCGGCAGGGTCAGGTGGCGTACGGAGCAGCTGGGAGCTGCAGAACAAAAGCTTCTTTGCACTCCCAATAAATTGGTCCCATAGGAATTTTGCTTTGAAATTATAATTGACCCAGGGAAGAAAATTATTTCATGGACTTTGAACTCATTAAAAAACTCCTATCATTCATCTACAGTTTATTCCTGACACTTAATCAAAAGAAATTTAACGATCTTTCTAACAAACATAATTTAACATTGCTGGGAATGTATCTACTCCAAAGTACACGGCACTGATTGTAGGAGTGGAAGGTGTTTATTACCTCTGTTTGTCACAGCTAAACATCTCCCAGGAATTTCAGAAGTTTCCACAATTAGGAACAACCGTTTTGGTGTCTTCTTTTAATCACAGGTTTTCATGAATTTGTGGAATTCCGTCTTTTGTGGAATTTCGTCGCTTTAAAACGTTCCTTTGTACAAATGAAAACTAACAGTATAGCAGTAAACCCCAATTTAAGAAATATTTAGAAGAGATTTTTTTTAAATCAGACTTTGAGTGGCAGTTTTAAATCAAACTTTGAGTGCACATACATTAAACATGTACGTTCACAGCACAGCAGGATTTGGCCTCAGCCAGCAAACCCTCTAATACAGCCCTCATGTAGGAAAGCATCTCTGCTCGAGAAAGCATTTTCTTAAGTAGCCAACTACAAAGGGAGTGATTCCTTTCTGTTACGGAGCTGCTGCAGTTTCGTTGACTTCAAGTCATGAACCCATAGTGTCCTGCCCTGGCTAAGTGTCCCTAGGCATAGTCAGAGCCAGCATGGGTGTCGTGGACTTGTTGGACATGTCAGTCCTGTACCCAAAACTGGGGTGTACATGTGTGCATGTGCTGGGTCTTGGAGACATCCCGCCAGAGCAGGGTGGGAGCATGGAGCAAGGGGCTGGATTTCCCCTGTGCATACTAGCTAGTAATTTGTGAGCTCAGAGGACCGGCAGGTCCATGTGTGCATTCCCGGCCCCTGATGGAGTCCCAGCCATGTTCTGCAGCCAGCTGAGGAATAGCTGCTGTGTCCGAGAGCCATCAAGCTCATGTTCCTTCTGGCTGCGCTTTGGCATCAGCACTGTGCCTTGGCGGTGTGGGTTGATGAAAAGCTCAAAATGACGCAACAATGTGCACTCAGCCCAAAAGGCCAGCCACATCCTGGGCTGCATTCCCAGCAGCGTGGCCAGCAGGGTAAAGGAGGGGATTCTGCTCCTCTGCTCCACTCTGGTGACACTCCATGTGGAATACTGTGCCCAGCTCTGGGGACCCCAACATCAGAAGGTACATGGACCTGTTGGAGTGGGTCCAGAGAAGACCGTGAAGATGACCAGAGGGTTGGAGCCCCTCTGCTATGAGGACAATATGTCTTATGAGAAAACATGTCTTATGGAAAACGTGTCTCTGGAAAACATGTCTTATGAGGACCGACTGAGGGAATTAGGCTTGTTTAGTCTGGAGAAGAGAAGGTTGAGTGGAGACCTTATTGCTCTCTACAACTACCTGAAAGGAGATTGTAGTGAGATGGGCGCTGGTCTCTTCTCTCAAGTAACTAGCAATAGGACAAGAGGAAACGGGTTCAAGTTGCGCCAGGGGAGGTTTAGGCTGGACATTAGGAAAAAATTTTTCACTGCAAGAGTTCTCAAACATTGGAACAGGCTGCCCAGGGAGGTGGTTGAGTCACCATCCCTAGGTGTGTTTAAAAGTCGTGTAGATGTGGTGCTTGGAGACATGGTTTAGTGGCAGACCTGGTAGAGTAGGGTCAATGGTTGGACTAGATGATCTTAAAGGTCTTTTCCAACCTAAACGATTCTATGATTCTACGACAGGCTGAGAGAGCTGGGGTTGTTCAGCCTGGAGAAGAGAAGGCTCTGGGGAGACCTTATAGCAGCTTCCCAGTGTCTGAAGGGGCCTACAAGAAAGCTGGAGAGGGACTTTTTACAAGGACTTGTAGTGATAGGACAAGAGGTAATGGCTTCACGCTGGAAGAGGGCAGATTTAAATGAGATATTAGGAAGAAATCTTTCACTGTGAGGGTGGTGAGACACTGGCCCAGGTTGCCCGGGGAAGCTGGGGATGCCCCTTCCCTGGAGGTGTTCAAGGCCAGGTTGGATGGGGCTTTGAGCAACCTGGTCTAGTGGGAGGTGTCCCTGTCCATGGCAGCGGGGGTCAAACTGGATGATCTTTAAGGTCCCTTCCAACTGAAACCATTCTGTGATTCTATGATCTCTGAATGTATTTTCTTTTGTTATTCAGCAGGTTTTGATCAATGCTTTTTCACCTTCAGTGAAAATCAAAAAGTCAGTGATGAATAACATGGGAACTGGTGTTGGAGGCCCATTCTTTAAGGAAGGCCAGCTCCCCATTTATTTTTCCTGGCATTTGGCTCAAGGCACTACAATGCAAGAGACGATGGTTTCACTCAGGAGGGTCCTCAAGGAGATACAATTCTGGGAAAAAAAATTACACTTCCTACTCAAACTTGAAAGACTTACAAGACCTTGTTTGCAAGTGCCTTCTAGGTGGTGGGTTGTCTTCTTGAACAAGTGATATCAGACTTAGTCTATATACAACCGTGATGTTTGCTAAGTTGTGCGATACCCTGGCCTTTTGACAACTCTTATTGCCTCTGGTCAAAGTATCTGTATGTCACAGGGTGTAATGTTTCACCCCAAATCATGCTGCTGTGCTGACCCCAAGGTTACAAGGCATTTTGGAGAAGAAGGTGGCTAAAATGTACCTGCTGTTTTCACTCACCCTGGAAATTGAAGGGTTTGTAAATCCTTTGGTAATACTTCTGTAGTAATTTTTTAACTGAGCATTGTCACCTGGCAGTGTTTTCCAGAAGGTGAATAACACCAAATAAAAGTCATCCTGGTGTATCACTAGGGACCAATCCTGCTCCACCAAAGTTAATGGAATAGTTAATTGACTTCTGTGAGTGCAGGGCAGAACCTGGAGTTTCATTAGCTGCTGGTGCTACCGAAGGTCATGCAGCTGTTGGTCTCAGCTTGTGGACCTTTTGACTGAACTGTGCTAAGGTTTCAGCATGAGCTGAACTCTTCCTAGATATTGGTGGATGTAAATGAGTATGAAACGTGAATGCTTTAATGGTAGGAAGAGATTTAGACCTTGCACACTGCCAGGCACCAGAGGGTCTGTGCAGGAGGAAATGTCTGGCCGAGGCATGGATTTTCTCATGTATAATGAGCTCAGGTTGAAAGGTTTTCTGCAACTGGATTGTTCAGAAGCTCCCACTCCTTCTTGTAACTTCTCTGATGTCTAAAAAGGGTTGTGCTTATGTTAGAGTCTTACCCAAGAGGGTCTCTAAGACCTTCTTAGAGGTCTTCTCTTCCCAGCTACTGATTTTTATTAAAATTGTAGGAATTTACATCTAAGATGCAGTAGGATGAGCAGTTTTCAGGTTTGCCAGGAGCAGGTTCAGAAGACACACACTGTCTCAGTCTCATCCTTCTGTCCTTGATTTCGTCCTTGACATGAGGTTTTCTCCCTGTCCAGCTGTGGCCCTGGGAACCACCATAAGAAAGAGGGGAGATTTAGATTAGATATTAGGAAGAAATTCTTGACTGTGAGGGTGGTGAGACACTGGCCCAGGTTGCCCAGAGAAGCTGTGGCTGCCCCATCCCTGGAGGTGTTCAAGGCCAGGTTGGACGGGGCTTCGAGCAACCTGGGGTAGTGGGAGGTGTCCCTGCCCATGGCAGGGGGGTTGGAACGAGATGATCTTTAAGGTCCCTTCCAACCCAAACCATTCTATGATTCTGTGATATTCTACATACAGTAGGGATGAGAAGAAGAGAGGTGGTCCAGGGAAACCCACCCAGCCCCTGTAAAGACATGGCCCCCAGTGTTTGGCCACCCTCCAGTGCAGGTGTGGGTTAACACTTGCACCTTCCCAGGCACGGCAGAAGATCTTCCCATGCTGCCCCATGCCCCACAGCGACGCTGCTTGCCTTGGCTGTGCTGCGACTCACCGAGCAGCACGTTGCACGCCCGGTGAGAAACAGCCCCAGATCACCCCAGAGGTGCCCAGCCTCCCATGTCCCCGCACCAGCCAAGGCAGGGGAGCTGTGACAGGGACTGTGAGCAGAGAGGGCGCCTGTAGGAGGCGAGGAGGTCGGATGTGTGTTTGCTTCGAACCATATGTTGGATTTCCTATGCGTGACTGCTCTTGATCTACCACTGTCTCGTGCGAGAGCTGCACTGTCGTGAAAGATGCCTTCAGCTCCACGGTGCACGTGCACGAGTCACCGTGATGTGTCTGGCCTCTAGTGCCATGGGGACCCCCATAGACGTGTTTCACTGGGGCGCACAGGAGCGAGGTCTGGCTTTACTCTTAATACCTTTAAAATAAAATAAAAAGCACACTGCCTGCTTGCTGTTAATCCTCAAGCTGGGTGCCTGTGAGTACACGTGCAGATGTGAGGCTAGAAACCAGGTCAGTAAATAGAAAATGACACTTTTTAAAGAAAAAAAAGTACAAACCTCATAAAGTTTCCTTCCCCTACCCCTGCCTGTAAATCCTGCCTGCGCTGGGAAGCAGAAGGGCTCCCCTCCCATTTCTAAGCTTCTCAAAATGACAAAAATCCCTCTGTGGCAAATCCTAAAATTACTGGGGTGGGGGGAGTGTGAATGGCTGATCAGATCCGTATTGTTGTATGCAGCGTCACGAGGTACTGGGGATTTATTCTGTCCGGCCACGGGGACGTTAGATAGATGGACGTACCTGCTCCTGAACATCACTAAAAGAGAAGGCATTGGCCTTATGGGCCATAAAATGCCCATTACCTAAAATGAGCCCGTGTAGGAGATGTCCCGTAGCTTCCCAGCCCCACCATGGAGTGCTGCAGGTGACAAGAAGTGGTTTGTTGGCTTCTTGCACTGCTGTGATCACAACCACAGGAATCTGGGGGGCTGCGGAGCTGGTCTCCCACAAGCCCCAAGCTCCATCTCCCTGTGCAGGCACGGAGAGGGTCAGCAGATGCTGTGGTGAGGTTTAAAATTGGTCATTGCACCACCGAGCCACACGCTGAAGGGTGGGGACGGCAGCTGGTGAAGGGCAGAGCTGCTCCCATGCCATCCCAATGTTAGAACAATTTTTTCCAGGACGTGGGCACAGAGATAGGATTGACCTGAGGAATGTCTTTGGGGGAGTCATTTGCTCTCCTTTGGAGCAGTGATACTTGATTTTGTTTTGATTTCTTGTCTGGATGTCTTTACTCAGACAAATTAATTCATTTTTTGACTTTGCAAGAGTGTGACTGATTCAGCAAAGGAGCCGTGGAAGATAGTGCAGCACAGATGAACATCTGATCAGATTCAGGCTGGTGTTGACTGTCTGCAGCAGCCAATACCGATCTGGGCTCTGCCAGCCTGCTTTCACTGCGAGCGAGATTGTCCCCAGATAACCAACTAGGTCCCCTTCAAAAATCCCTTTGTCTGATCCCACTCATCCTGTAGAAAGCCCAGCCCACTTACATTCTCTCTAAATGGAGGTATTTCTCATATATACTCATCCCACTGCAAAGCAGCATAATTATCTACGTGCGGCTTGTGCACAAAACCCTCAGACGTGTTTTGAACGTCTGACATTTTTCCAAGAATAAACAATCGGATAGTTGTGAAATGTTCGCAAACTTTTCCTTCCCACTTCCTAACCTCCAGGGAGCAAGCAGAAAATATTCAGAGCTTTCAAATGTTAATGAAATTTTGTATTTTGAAAGAAAAAAAAAAAAAAGAAAAGAAAAATAACCTCCAAATAATGCTGTCCCTTTGTTCTGCCATCTCCAGTCACTTTGTTCCCTTCATCTCATTGAGAAGTTCGTCCTTTTGTCACGTGCTGCTGTTCCTGCTGGTGGGTTGAGTAACTGAATTGCTTTAAACAGAAGGTAATAAAGTTTCCTGCTGTCTTTGCAGGACACAGTCCGTAGTGGAGATGCAGGAGGAAGGAGGGGCACGGGGTAAGGAGCCCAGGTCTGGGTTGGACTGGGGACCACTCAGCCCTCTCAAGACAAGACCTGTCCTCTCCTTGTGCATTATGTGCCATGTTGCCCTCACATCCCTTATTCATAGAATCAGGGAATGGTTTGGGTTGGAAGGGACCTTAAAGATCACCCAGTTCCAACCCCCCTGCCATGGGCAGGGACACCTCCCACTAGACCAGTTACTCAAAGCCCCGTCCAGCCTGGCCTTGAACACCTCCAGGGATGGGGCATCCCCAGCTTCTCTGGGCAACCTGGGCCAGGGTCTCACCACCCTCAGAGTGAAAAATTATTATTCTGGCTCCCAAAAGCAAAAGCGTTATAAACAATAACCAACAATAAACTGAAATGTGGTACTTTTAATTAAAAAAAAAACCCACCAAAACAAATAAAAAACAACAAAAAAACCCCAGTGCTGGACACATCCATCTGCCTCCTCCTCAGTGTTGAGCGGAAAAGAAATGGGTTTTATCATAGTTAGATTCACGCCTGCTCCAGTTCTCTGGTAAGAGAGGGTCTCTTCTGGCCCCAGTTTGTACTGGAAATACTTTGCTTTTGTTTTTTCCTGCTGGATTCAGCATCAGAACAATGGTCCCAGCAAACACATCCCAGCACATGCAGCACCCCGAGCCCTGTGGCACTGGGACCGGCAGCCGGGGAGCCCGTGCCACGCAGCACCTGCAGTCCGTATGTCTGTGAGATGCGGTGCAAGCTGAAGGGTGGAACCTGAACATCTTTCGTCGTTGTAAAATCAAGGCAGGTTGCTGGTGCTGGTGGGGATGACGGTGGCTGTGCATCCTTCTGTGCGATGGTACCATCCGGGCTGTTGCTATGGTTTCAGCACTAACGGATCAGGTTGTAGGAGGCAAAGCAACCCCTTAGAGAAATAAATCAGTGCTGCTTTGGGAAGGGATTATTAAATATTATTTTGTTATTATTATCGCTGCTTGTTTCATTTCTGTAGCTGCTGGGTGTTTGCAGGGGTGGTAATTAACAGTGGCCCGGCACGCTGTACAGGCAGTTTGTGCCGTGCTGCCTCCAGCCCTGCCCGCAGCCCTGGTAGCCACTCTCGGGGAGAGCCTGGGACTGGCTGAGAATGGTCTCCATGCCAAAATCCCAACGACAATCTGACTCCTTCTCCAGCACCTAAGGTGAGTCTGTCTGCAGGTGTTACCCCACAGGAGGACAGGGTCTTCAGCCCATTGTACAGCTGGGAAAACCAAAGCACAGAGCTGCAAAGGGACTCACCGGGGTCCCCAGGGGGGCAGAGGTAGAAGCAGAAGTCAACTCTGTGTCTCGTGAGTCTCGAGTCAGTGCTTTATTCATTTCATTCAACTGCACATCTCTCTAGTCTCCTGTGTCAGCCACTGCCCCTGGGTATAATTCAAAGCTTTAGGCTGGTTTGGCCTTGGAAGAGTTTTGTCCAAGGGACTGCCTCTTCTCGCCTTGGCCGGGATCTTGGGATGATCTGGGCCAGTGTCATAACCGGGAGCCTTTAATCTAGCAGGAAATGGTGCATCCCTGCTGCAGCCCGTCGGCAACCCACTAGAGAGACACCCTCTCGCTGCTTATTTACCTCTGTGTGTGCTTATGAAAGAAAAATAAATGCTAAGGGATTTCTCCCCTAATGAATAGACCTGTGTGTGCATGCGTGTAGTGCAGCATCTTACAAGTCCATCTGAGTAGTTTTTAGGTCTGAGAATGAAAGTTATAATGAGTAAAATATTGATTTCCCATAAAAGGGTTTTAATCAAATGCCCTGACACCCCAAGGGGGACAGAACTCTGCTACAACACCAAATTGCACTTCATACACCATCTATTTTTCAAACGCTGTATAAATGAGCCTGCCCACTGGATATATGAGGGTTCCCAGACGTCATACATCACGGGGAACAGGGAGAGCTGTAAGGAGAGCCAGAGCTGTCTGGCTCGGGAAGGGGACGCTCTGGCAAACCTGCTGGGGAGCTATGGGGAGAGCAGGGCTGGTTATTCCCTTTGGCAGGACCTGCAGCCCAAATAAAGGTTGGAAAGTGAGGTGTTTGCTCAGGCCTTTAAAACCCTTGTGGCCGTGTTTCTCCTGAAGTGAGGATATTTGTGTTTTCCTTGCTGGGCGCTGGCCAAGCTTGCAGTGTGCGAGGAGCAGCTCACTGGGGGGACATGGCCGGTGTGTGCTCCACCACGCTGGAGCGTGCTGTCCCCACCAGCATTGCCCCATGGGACTTTTTGCTTTCATAGTGCATTTGGCAGAGACCTCAGGATGCATTTTGCAAATTCCAGGTACGACTGGTGAAGGCAGGAAAGGAGATCCGTGGTGCAGACTAGAGACAAGAGGGCTGCCTTTAATTGCTGTCATTGCCTTTAGATCCAGCTGGCCTTTGGCATCAGCTCAGGAATGAATTTTTGCACGTCTTCCTTTTCTCCTTTCATCCTTTGCCTGCGTGAGTCTGGTTCCTTGTGTCCCTTTTGAGCGCTCTGTCCAGCAGGTGCCCAGACATCTCCTTGCACGGGGAGCCTGTGTCAGAGAGATCTTTCCTGCCTGCTGAGAGCGATGCCAGCTTGTCGCAGGTTATTCCCTCACACTTCAGGCAAAGGGTGAGCTTTGAGCCAGGACTGAAACAACAGAAAGCAGCGAAACCCAACTATTGAAAAGAAAAAGAGAGAGAGGTAGAGAATTAAGTGACCAGCCCAGTGTCTCACAGCAGTAGCAGCAGACAGGCCAACCTTCTGGGCTCACAGAGTCCACAGGGCTTGTTAATGAAGAAGCTGTGCTTGGACTTGGGTATGAGGAGTTTGAAAGCCTTGGGGACCTTCTGCAGATGAACAGCGATGCAGACCCTCTTCTGGAGGCCCAGAAAGAGTCAAGAACCAAAAGCCATGACTTTGCTCTCCTGGGCACCAGGTCTGTGTACAAAATAGAGCACACTATGTTAAGAGGCAAGGAAGGACTGCACCAAATCGGGTGGTGAACCATGGTGCAGCGCAGTGAGTGGCAAAATGAAGCATGCCTTTGTGAGACCAGTGGCCATAGTGCTTTAGCTCAGCTTCCCCTGCCCTGTGAAGCAGCATCTTCCCCTCAACTGTACCTTGTCCTAGGCTGGCGTTAGCTCTCCCAGCTGGATAGGGTGGCTTTTACCCCATGAGAGGAGTGTGGCCATAGCCTGTGTTAATGCTGAACAATGAGTTTTCGGTTGAATTTTCTCTTCGCCAGACCCTTGAGACATCCAAGCACCACGGCACCTTGGCACTGCCCTATTTCCAGCCTGTTTCTTCCAGCACCTCCCAAGGAGTGCCGTGAAAGCCTTCCTCTTCCTTCACCCTGGCTGCTCTCACTTCAGTCTTTCTCTGCCATCTCTCCAGAAATGATGCTCAAAAATGCCACGTGGGTACTCCTGAGTGGAAACTACATAAATGAACTCTCTTTGAACTCTTATTTTCCACTATTCACCAGTTTGTTTCTTCTTCCCAGCACGACTGTCCTGTCTGCTCTTTCCCTCATCACCAACACAGGACCACAGCAGTTCCCTAAAACTTCAGGACACAAGGTTTCCCTGCTGTTGCCTGACAAAAAGGTTACTCCCTGCAACTTCTCTACCTAACATCTTTTTATACCAGAAA
>VFFE01006340.1:400828-420029 GCA_008921705.1 Burhinus oedicnemus | reverse complement strand
TTACGAGCATGCACGCACACACACATGTGCACACACTCAGTCTATTAAAATTACTTATATTATTAAGTTTGTAATAAATCCTCAATGTGGAATGGCACGTGCTGAATCACTGAGGTATTTGACAAAGATCAGTTTAAAGGGTTACTCTGGGGCCCCAAATTCCATTTTTAAAAACAAGGCCCTATTGAACCTAATCAATGGGTTTTCTGTGATTTTTTTTTTTCCTTAGCAACTTTAATTAAGAGCTTTTGGACAACTTTAAAGGGTCTTATGCAGTATTTTTAGCTATAGCTGTGAAGTGCTGTAGGAGAGCATGAAAATATACCTACTCAGGTCTTTATGCCTCCCTCTTCACGAGTGGCTGTGAACCTTTCCATCGCACGTGGGTCGTGGTAAGCATTTGTTTCTACAGACCCAGCTAGAGGAGCAGGCAGGTTCAGCTCCAGGTTTACGCAGGGAAGAATCATAGAATCATTTAGGTTGGAGAAGACCTTTAAGATGATCTAGTCCAACCACAAGACCTGGGGCCAGATCTGATACCACCAAAGCATCTCAGGACGGTGGTAATGGTTTCGGCAGGTGAGAGCCCCAGCCCCGAGGGTATGACATGGCCACTGGAGGCCAGCCCACAGACACCAGCCTTCACCAGCTGTGAGCCTGGCAGGAGCAGGTTCAGCTCTTGTCCTGAGGCAGGCCAAGACTATCCTTTTGTTTTTTTATTTTTTAAGCAGAGTTTTCTGCGCTACATGTAAAGGAGGTGGAGGAGGGACTAGTGATTTTGTCGGTTCTTTTTTTTTTCCAGGATAAACTATGATATTCATTTCCTTTTTTAAAATTTTTCCTGGTTTTCTTTGAATGAGGAATGGGGCCATCCTGCCAGGACGAAGAGATTTGGCCAGCATGCCAAAACTGCAATTACAGCTAAATGAAAAAAATAAGAAAGAAATGTATTTTATTCATTTCAGCTGTTATGTCTTAATGCAAAGAAATCACTTTGCACAGTTCTGTAACTGACACCAATTTCTAATCTCCAATACTATTAACTTCTAAATCTCCATTATAAAGAATATTGGCAGCATACCAGAGTCTAATGCAGCTAAATGGACTTAGTCTGAGCTGGTGCTTTATTTTCTTTTTTCTGAAATGCTAAAAAAAAATCGTTAAACTATTTTGTTAATTGCTGATAACATTTTGGTTAGTTGGATTTCCTCTTTTGGCTGCAATAGACACATTCCAGGAGCATGACATGACTTTGCCTTTGGGACAAACAAAAAAAAAAAAAAAAGGAGGTCATTTTTTGAAATGACAAAATGTATTGTTATAGGATTAGAGACAGGATAGCTCCAGGATTATGCTGTATCGCTAACTCAATTTAAGAGCCCTACGAATTGAAACTAAATATTGAATAGCTGCAGGGAAAGAGCATCTTAAGGAGTAATACCTCTGCAGAAACTTGATTGTTTTATCTCAGCTGGATTGCAACAGATTTCTGATAACTCAGAGACCCACTCACACAAGCAAGAAACCCTTAAAACACGTATTTCCCCCTACCACTTCACTCCAATGGCACTGGAAAACCAATCCAGGTCTCAGCTGTGCAGAAATAAATAATAACTAACAACAACCTTGACAGAAATGTTTCTACAAGTCAGTGATGGACTTTGACCAAGGCTGCCCCTTGACACCAAGACATCGTCATTCCAAGGGAACTTGCAAATTTGTCTTCTGCTTGACTTTACTGATGCCCTAAACCAATGTTAGCATCACTTCTCTGCTGCAAGATTTAATTGGGAGCTTAAACAGATAATGGTGAACTGTTCCAAGTGGGCCAATGGAAGCAATTATCAGATTTAGATATTCTGGCATCCTGGACAGAATTTCTTAGGCACAGGAAATGAATTATAGCAGAATATCTTTAGACCCAAGAATTATTGGCAGTGAGGAAGGGAAGAACAATGCAGCCTTGGGTACATGCTGACGAGTTTTGGCTGATTTGCCGTGTTACCATTTTAGTCTGTGTGTGGCTATTTAACTTTTGTTCCTCAAGAGAGCTGAAGTTCTAACACCATCTAAGTTAGAACTTGGAGAGCTTTTTTCATTTTGTGTCCAAAGAACAGCTGGGTTCACAGAGGACTGAACAAAGGGAGAATATCAAGAAAATATGGATGGCTTTTACTGGAGCATAGGATCCTCCATGAATAAGTGCTTCTTGTGATATTAAACTGGGTTATGAAATCCCCTTCTTCTATTGTTGAACTTGCAGCCTAACTGTACCTGTGTCCCAATATCTTTTAATAAATTCAATGCTCATGAAACACTCTTGACTTTGAAACCATAGAGACTGAGGCCTGTATTCACCTCACTTAATTTTAGACACCTGCATGGGAACCCCTGGCAAGGAGTGCAGACACCCAAGGCTCCTTCAGTAATCCCTGCAGACAGACCAGCACATCCCTGCCTTTCACATGCTGAGTCGCCCTCTGACAGTACTTCCATTGAGCAGACACGTCTCATGCAAGGCTTATTCCTTAGGTGCCGAAGCCAAGAACCTAAAATGGGTGCAGCAAACATAAGCCTGGGCCATCCGCAGAAGCAGATGGACAGAGGATCGTGTGTGCTGGGGGACCCGATGGCCGAGTATTTTCACTGTGGCAGTTGAGGCTACCAGCAGGGCTAGCAGTGTTGGTCAAACACTGCAGATCCTTGACATGCTCAGAAATGAGGTAAGATTGCATCACTCATTTACCAGATGTCACAAATGGATCTCAGATGGTAATTTTCCACTGTAAGTACTGGCATCTTGAGCAAAATATGATCCAAAAGAAAAGGCTCTGTATGCCGTTATCAATCCCCTAAGCCTGATGTCTTACCAGCTGTGACATCATTAGCTGCACATCTGTCCCCAAACTGGAGGTGGTTTTCTAGCCTAACTCTAATCCCATGTCCACTCTGAATAAGCTCTGAATAAAAGACGCTTGTTAAAGTTCAACTGTAGCAGGGGCTGCATCAAGGGTTTAGAGATGGCAGATGGGCAGGCCCAAGCCTCTATCACTGAATACAAAGATATATGGCCTATTCTTTCCTTATGGCTCATGTGATACTCTTGATAAGATGCATGTAAGTTTCTGGCAGCCATACAGAGTGAAATCTATACCCAAGGAATGCATATAAGTCAACTTCTACTTAAGCCTTAAATGATGGGTATATGTACAATAGTAGCCAGTGAAGTAGCGCTGAGAAAATGTGAGGTTTTTCAGTTCATCGGCCTAACTGGGGGGAGGAAGGAGAGAAGAAGAGCAACTTGGAATTGATCCGAAATAAATATTTGTAGGAATTTTAAACCAATTAGAAATATTTTTCCCCTGGCATTTTGCCAAAAAGAAAGAACAAGATTCAAAAAAAAGGTGAAAAGGAGGAAAAGATGGCTCACAGTGTGTGTTAGCTTAAGAGTTTATTGAAAGATCTATAAGCACACATACATTCCCCCCCATTAGTCCTAAGCAACAAAAATTGCATGCCCCTGATTATAAGGCCGAGAGGTATCTGAGTGTCTGCACCCACATTCAGTCCCATTGAAGATTTGCTGAAAAGAATATGCCCAGTCCCACAATAAAAGTGTGAGGTAGGGCTGGAAAAAATATGGGCCTTTTTTACCTTGAGCTAGATTGCATGACAGCAAACAGAAGAAATGAAAAAATGAACCCTATTGGCACCGTGTTCATCAGAGGGAAGGTTTCTCCCAGTAGTCAGACACTGCACAGCGTTGCAGCTTCCTGCAGGCTAACAACCATCTTCATGCTGCCTTTGATAAGCAGAGGGAGTCAATAAGAGCCAAATCCTTGTTCAGTGTTGGACTTCGCTCCTTGTTGGCACAAGCCCTTTGAGGGATAATTCAGCTTAAACATTAAAAAAAAAAAAAAAAAAAGCAGAAGGGGCCCTATAGTTCCTACAGGAGAGAGTCCTGGACATGTCTGGGTAATACCTTTAGACTCACTGCTGGGGACCCACTGTGCCCAAAGTCAGCTTATTCTCCCCTTCATGCATTTGCTTTGCAAGAAACAGCAGGGACCACACTGTGAATCACAAAATCACAGGCTGGCTACTGTTTGTGTGGCCTCACCCCATCCATGTTCCAGAGCACAAATAAGAGGTTTTTACCCTTTAACAGAGTCAGGAGTACTCTATAATCCAAATGGCTTCATAATGAACAAGCTCTTATTCAGTGTGAGGCCTTATTTATTGCAAGCCTAGTTGCTTACTTGCAGTATACTGGTCTAACAGGCACGGTGTTGCCCTGACTCTGTTTTGGTTTTGGACTAAATACAGTACAGTAAGTCAAACATTATTGGTCACAATGGTAATGCAGAGTGCATATAATGTGCTTTTATTGCTGCAAGGCATAGTTGAAATATTTACGTGGAATACATGAAGTAACAGCAAGATTCATGTTCTGTTCCTTATTTGTAAGGTATTTTATTAAAAAGAATCTGAATCTGAAGTTCATAAATTAAATAGTAATATCACTTATTTCCAGATACTAGTTCCAGCTTGTTGATTTTAATAGACAAGTATAACACTTCAAATGTGGAAACACAGTGGGTAATATTTATATGAAATCTCCAAGAACCGTGGTATTTTGCTCATGTGGAATATCATGGCATTTTGCCTGGATCAAGTAACCAGCAGATTAGCACATTAACACTTTTAAGAAACATGCATGTAATCCACTCTGAATGTGGTCTTTGACTCCTGGTAGGAATACCTAATGATTTTCAAATTGACGCGTTACTTTATAAAGCAAGTCAAATAAACAGGAATTGCGGAGCAGCTTTGGTAGGGGTGTATGGCATAAGCACGCACATGTTGTTATCAACAGAGGAGACAGGATCAACTCTTTACAGTCACGGAAGGATTCGCAGAATCTGCAGACATACAGGAGAAACTTGGCTTCCCTTCTTTCTGGCTTTATTGCTCTACGTGAATGGGTAAATGGATATAAACTGCTCCCTCTGATTGAAAGTCAGTCACCAGCTCAAGACGACAGGTTAACAACAGACCTCTAAGACTGACCAGAGCTAGCCAGTAAAGCCTCTGAAAACCATCACTGTGGTCGATTTGGACGGTCCCGCTTCAGTTTGCAGCTCGAGTAGGATCCACACAAGACAGCCAGGCACGCTCAGGCTGCCACAGGCTCCATCTTAACCAGGAATTAGGAGGGAGAAGGGCAGGAGGCACAGGGATTATGTCAGTCCTGTGTCACTCGGCCAAGGAGGCGTGCCTTCAAAGCCACACTCCGGCACAGATTCTTCGCGTGGTTTTGGTCATGCCGTTGGCCCCCGTGCGCTGCTTTTCCCATTTCCCACAGAGAAGAAATCCCATCCTTCCCTCTATGGGAGCTGCCGCTGACTGCAGTGGTGTGCTTGTGGTGATGAAGTGCTCCGCGTGTGCGAAGCCCTGGTTGTGTGGCATCCACATGCAAGCTCAGCAGTAGCTCGAGGCCCTGGCTTATTTCTACAGCCATCCAGAGGGGAACAAAACTTTTTATTCCCAGGGTGCTTCCAGTGCGGTGCAGAAACTGAGTTCGACTTCTGCAGCAGGGGGCAGCAGGGAAAACTCAACAGTCCCCCTCCCATGAAAGAAGCAGCAGAGTCCAGGCTGCATGCCAAGGTTTCCTATCACTAGCCTTGTAAAAAAATCACCAGGGCCACCTCAAAAACAATGGTGGAGTCATGCTTGGCTGCAGTTGGTTATGTTTTGAGAGGGAGACCACGAACAGGTCTCACAGAACTATTGCGGCTGGCTCCGTTTCCTGTTAACTCAATTCGTCACACTTGTCCTCTCCTTCCTGACAGACAACTTTTATAACCCAATTAACGAGTGTCCCTATTTTCCTTAAGACCAGATATGGCTGCCCCAGCTCATACAGATTAAGACCTCTCTTCAGGAAAAGTGACTCCACAGAAGTCAACAGGATGAATCAAAGATTGTTCACAGCCAACTCAAAACAAGGGTGCAGGATCTTGCCATTTATCCTGCTGGGGGCTGATGCTCTCCTCGCTTCTGCATTGGAGAATCAGGACTGAGTCCCAAGTTTCTAGCCTTTACCACCTGTAGGTTATACAACACCAAAAAGCTACCCAAGTAGAAGGGAAAATATTCTTCCTAGTCCCTGCACCCAAGATTAAAACACTAACCTTTGGTTTAAACTTTGATTCAAATAACATGGCTAAGAAACTCCAAACATGGATATTTGCAGAATCAAAGAATTTTATGAAAGGAAACTCTGGGATGTGAAAAAGAGAGAGACTTTTCATAATGGAGAGTCGAATCAAACTGTCTTTTAAAGCCAAAGCCAAAAAGCAAACCCAAAACCCACCCCCACCCCCAGTTGCCAATTTGGACACAGAAAGGATCTTTCCTTTGCATTGAAGTTATCTGTTGAAAAAACCCTGGATTATAATGGAAATATTAAAATCTTAATCGTGGAGAGCCTAGATGGAAGGCTCATTTAGAAAGCAGCTCAGCTGTCAATGAGCAACAACTGCTGTGAACCAAGTACATATTGAGTACACTGTGTTAATGTCTTGTCAAAACTCTTGGGTATACACCACCAGTGAAGCAGAAACAGCTCTGAGAAATGCTCCGAGGTTAGGACAGGATGAGGTTTGATAGGCTATTAAAAAAACCAAACCAACCTCCCCTTGCTTAAATTCACACAAAAGCCCAGATTTTTGGAACATCATGCTAGACTCAGGCCTTTCCCTCCCCACTGGCAGCCAAAGCTATTTTTGAATTTGGGTCAGATTTAGTGACTAGACTTCAGCCAAAAAATTTAGGGGGGTGGGGGTGAGGAAATCATCAGAAAAAATCATGAGAGTTTGCCTAGTTCAGAAACAAAAGTTTTCCATTTTTCAGGCTGGATTCACAAGAGGATTTGGGAGCTGACCGCTTTCAGATGTGCGCACTGCAGAGGGGCGATTACTCGCCTGCAGCTCCTGGCTCCGGCACCCCGGGAATGGGGATCAGAGCAGAGTTTGCCATCCCCGTGCTTTTATATCAGGCCCCCCTGCGGAGGCAGCTAGATCTGTACAAAAGTGTTTGTGTAGGCAATTTAGATCGGCACGCTGAAACTGGTTACGCTCGAGCCTTGTTTAGAATAGCATAGCTGCCTTCATGTAAGGGATTTCTCAACTCAGTTAAAAATTGGCTCACAAACCCATCATCGCCAACCCTTGGAGTAAGAAAAGGGGTGGGGGGGTCAAGGATGTGCTTTGCTGGAGCATATGGGCATCCCTCTTTCTGAGGCCAGAAAGGACATAGTCTGATCTCTCCAAAAGTCCTGTATTTTTTTAACCCATGCTTTTTAGACCAAAGCAAGTACTTCCGCAAAGGGCCCTGTGGGGGCTTCCCCCCTTTCGGCTCCCTCCAGAATCTTCTTTTTAAGTTCTTTCGTTCAGAAAATATGGATGTTTGGGCTTGCTCACTCAAAGGGCAGTAAGTGAGGTAGCCACCAGGAGAACCTTAATGTAAAGCTACCTTTCACCCATACACTTACATGGTCTTCACCATGCAACATCTAAGTCTCTTGCAGTCATTGCTAGATTTCATCCTCACAAGACCATTTATTAGATAAATACATTTTCTGCTTTTTTCAATGCCAGACAGAAGCAGTGGGTGGAGGGAGTGTCTTGGCAAAGGTTGTGGAGGACAATCTCAGTTGAAGCAGGGTGGGGTCTTAGTTTTCCAGGTCCCACCAGCTCCTGGGACATCCCTCCTTCCTCAGACAGTCCCTGGGGAGGGGACGAGTGTAGCAGCCATGAGGAAAAGGTCTGAGCTCAGCAAAACCTGGGGCTGGCCCAGAGGAGAGCAAAGCAAAAAGTCATGTGTTTATTTGAACATCGGGTTGTTTGACCATGCTGTGTCTCCAGATGCACCGAGGTCTGCTCACTGCTCTTCAAGTGCAGCTTGACTATGAAACCATCATGGTTTGGGCCGGACTGGCCACCGAAGCAAATGAGAGATGCCCTCCCCCACCTCTCTCTCCAAGTAGAGGAGAGAGGGAAAGAGACTTATGAGTTTAGAAAAAAACCTAAACCTAAACCACTTTAATGAAAATATTAATAAAATAATAAAATAATCGTAGAAAAGAAAATAACGACATATATACAATATATACAAAACCGTATCAAGCTCCCAGGATGTTGATCGCATCACCAACACAAGGAAAGTCCCAGACTGGACTCAGTGATAGACGGGAGTTGGATTCCGGGTCTGGACTGAGGAATGCAGGGATCAGGATCAAAGGCAGATGAACAGACAGAGCCCTCCTCAGATGCCAGCTATTGGAAAGAGAGCTGACCATTTGGTCCCTCAACTTCTATACTGAGTATGATGCAGATGGGATGGAACACCCTGTTGGTCAGGTTTGGGTCACCTGTCCTGTCCTCTCCCCCCGCAGGTGTGACCCATCTACGCTTTTCTGCTTCCGACCATCCAATGGGGCAAATAACAAAGTTGGCTGGCCTTGGTTCTTATAGCAATAAGTATAAGCAAGATCCTCTCTGCGTACCATTCCTCAGCATAAATTACAACTAATCAGGTCTTACCACTCTGAGAGTGAACAGTTTCTGCTCAATATGCTGTTAATTTCAGAAAGTTCAGTTGGTTAGAAGAGGCTTAGCTGCAAAGTAAAATTACAAAACTGAAAATGGGTCCTGTTTTACCTCAAACCAGGACAGACACATGACTGGAAACATGGCAATTTTCCTCAGAAGGTCCCTGTGTAGAAATCAGGAGTGGGAGGAGAGCAGCTCCCGTTTTGGTGGTGGTTGAGGCTCTGATGAGTGGGGGCAAGGTGCCGCTCTTCAGTCTCAGGACACTGAATAAATCACTGATATTGATAAAGGGCTGAAACCTCCAAATTTCTTTGTCAGCTTAGGCATCTGGTCTTACCTTCCCATGCAGCCCTTTGTGCACAAACTACCTTACCTTTCCCTCTGACACATGTCTTTTTTCTGTGTGTTCCACCCAACCACAGCCACCAAGCCAATGCTTTCTGCCTGACGGGATCCCCTGCTCCTCCTTGGCAACCCCCACCAGGGCAGCCCCCGCTGCCATGCTGCATGCCACAGGTAATGGTGAGATGGCAGGCAAGCAAGTCCCCCTGTCTCTAAATCCACCTGGGGGGTTATAGACCCTAGGAGGTCCACAGAGCAAGGAGGAACCTCCCATCTCTAGAAAACCAGACCAATACATGGTTTTTTGGCCAAGATATTGATGGAAAAGCATGGTTTTCAATGATGAACTCTGCAAATTCAACCAGAAAACTATTGAGACACAGAAAGGCTTTGGTCCTGCAGAGCTTTAAATAAGTTGGTATAATCACAGGGGTTTCTCACACAGGTGAAGTGAGGCATGTGCATACAACACCATGGGATGAGGACCCAACGCAGAAGGGCAGTATGTACCTTGTGGCCTTTTGTTGAATTCATACATGTTATTTGCAAACCGTGTGTTTTCCACTGGAAAGCAGAAAGAGTAAAACCGAACAGGGATCCACCAGCTAAGGACATAATTGCATAGCATGTGTTCTCCAGGGCTGTTTGGAGGTAGTTTTCCCAGATTTCTTGTGCTATTTCAACACCACTGCTCATCCACATTTTCCTGCCAAAGTGTTAAATTCAAACAAAGGCTCCTTTAAACCACACAAGATCAAAATCGGGTCATGGGAGTGCTAGAAATCATTTCAAAATATCCTCATTACCTTCCTGTTTCTTCCCATACTATCTTACTGTTTGTTTGGGGAGGAGGGAATGGGGGAGCACTAGCGTATTTGCATACAAGCGTTCGAGAAGCCAGGAATTTTGAAAGCCTAAAGCCTATTTCACTTCCTAAAGAGAATATAACTCTTTTAAACAAATACCTCTCAGCCCAATAGAGATGCCATGGCTGAATTCTTTTATTTCACCCAGCACAGAGCCGTAGGCACCTCAGAAGTTGCATACATCAAGAAAAGCTGGTTTAATAACGTGTATGTCTAATTCATGCCTTCCTACTCAGTCCCCCCTTCCCATGCTTAGCACACTCGCTGAGCTGAGCTAACTTTCAGGTTGTCTCTTGATTACAGTATTTAACTGCTTAATTGCAACCATTTTAACTCCAGATTTGTTGTAAGCAAAAATTAGTAACACTTAACTACTAGGTATTTGCAAAAAGATTACAGAGTTAAGGAGCCTTAATTTAATATCCATCTTCAGAGGTTTATAACTGAATCCATACTTGTATTTAAATACCAAATAATCTGCTGATTATTATGCATAGTTTTCAGTCAGTGTAACGAAAACATGATGTTGCAGTCATGCTGTGAGCTCTGTAGCTAGGTTTCCTTGTTTATATTAACAGCTGTAAACACAGTCTAACTCAGCCTTTATTTAAAAGCAGATTTCCCATACTTTCAAGAATTCACCACATTGTGAAAGCTACAGTTTCAGAACTTTTCTCACGTGCTTATTGATAATGGCCAGGAACAGCCTGCAATGCTACACGTGCACTTGCAATGACCCGTTCTAGAGCCTCTACATTGAGAGGGCCAGTTTTCCATTTTCATTAAAAAGTAAAACCATCTTTGCAAATGTTTGTGTATAATCCTGCCCCTTAATGTCCTGAATCCAGCCTGCAACCTTCTGCATATGGGGTTGAACATGTACTTAAGTGCTTTGCTGGGTCAAGGTTTCACATGTTTATCCCTCCATTTAAAAATACAGGTTGTAAAACCATCTTAAAGCCATTTAAATCAGTGAAAGGGATTTCACTCAGAAATGGTTTTCAGTGCAAAGTTTTACCTTCCTATCTTTTAAAAACAGCATTGGAAAACCTGAGCTTTTGGAAAAGAGACACTGCCTGCATAAAGGACTCTGAGGTTTTCTTTGTTTTTTAAGAGTACAGTGAGAAGCAAGCTACATTTAAGTGGAAAGACAAGTGAAGCAGAAAAAACTGCGAGGAGCATTTTGTAATATCTCTGCCTTGAGAAAGGCAGCAGCAGCGCGTCCTTTTGATGGGTTCTTCTGACACGGGTTAGATCTCCCAGTCTGTGAATCCTGGGCAAAGCCAACCAGCGATGCAAAGCAACCTTGAAGGACAAGCAGGTAAGGATTCCCTCTGGAGAAAAACTCCCCAGAGGTACAGAGCTGCTGTAGCAATTTACCATCATGGGCACTTCCATCCACTGGGTCTCACATGGAGAGAGAAAGAGAGAGGGAGGGATTTATGTCAGATACTTGAAGGGTCCATCGACCCTATCAGAAGAGCCTTTGGGACCACACTGCTCTACCACAGGGTAGGGATGCTCCTGTGCAAGGCGATGGCATGTCCCTACCAGTAGCTACAACTTCACCAGTGGTGCCCAGATTTACCTGTTATACCTCTCCTCCCAGCAGTGTCTTCCTGGAAAACCTGTTTTAGACCATCACAGCATCAAAGTTCTGCAACTTTGTCACAGTGCTTATCCTCCAGAGACACACATCTCTGGGTCAGGAGGGCCAAAGTGCAAGGCTGATCTCATGGCTCTGCTCATCTACGACCAGTTGCAAAGCCTCAGGCTCATACTCAGATCCTTCCTCAGTGTGCCCACTGCCCCCCTTTGTAGCTCTGCTGTCTTGGGGGTGATTGTGCTTATGTAGGGGTGAGCACACCACCGACCACCCACATTCCACCAGCTTTGCTCCTCCTAAGCAGGGCAGGCTCAGGCTCAGGGTCCATGCTGTAGCCAGGTTAGGGCCAAAGATACGTGCAGAAGTTAGGGTCCAGGCACTTTGGTCTGCTCTGAGGCTGTTTCTCCAGGACCCTCCCCGGAGCCTTACTGCATTTCGCACTGTCCATTCCAGAGAGTGAGAACTCCTGGAGAAACACCGTACATCTCATGCAGGACTCTGGATCCACTCCTTTGTAGACTAACACAAGTTGAGTAACTTCCCACTTGGGAGGGCAGCTCTCATACTAAACACCGTCTCTGCTACTCCCCTCTCCTTCAATGATTAGACGTGAACTTGCTCAAAACTTCATTTTTCCCCCTTAGAAGTCACATATGAACCTGGTTTGCCAAGTGCCTAGTCTAGCCATACTGGTGATGCTAAAATATAACCTGGATTGACAAGGGATCCACAAGGAGCTTAGCCAGGCCATTCCACATCATCCTGTGCAAGTTATTTTTACATGTCCGAGATCTCATTCAACTTGCTTGGCTTCTCAGAGGACAATTAAAAACAATGCATAACAGATGGGAGAGCTAAGACAAACAGAGGTTAAATGACTTGCCTGGGGCTGATAGAGTCTAGCAGAATGGGCGACAGGAGTCCTGGGTATTAATTAGTTAATATTTGTACAATGCTAGGAAAATATATAGCCCAATATAAGTATTATTGTAAGGTGGCCCCTGTAGTTTGGAGAAGCAGAGGGCAACAGTGCTCAGGCAAGTGCAAACATCCTTCCTTGTCTCGTGGCATTTCGGTCATCCGTGGGGTCTGGGAGGGACAGAGCATTCCCAGGGCACACAAGAGAGGGAATAGGAAAGCCCGAGGAAAGACATCCCACTCAAGCAACACCACTGCGCACTCGCAGGCTGCTGCATCCACATGTTGAATCTAGGAGCAGTCATTTGTTCTTTCCATTGAAAGCAGAAATCTGTCAGGTAGCATCAAATTGGGCTATGTGATCAGCTGCCTTCAGCAGAACCCTTGAAACCGAATTTGGGATGTTTTTGGGTGTTTACAGCAGTAAGAGGTGCAAATCTCTCTGAAATGCCACAGGACCCACGTGCCATGCTGCTCTGTGCTCTGCTGAAATCCCAGGGGGAAGGTCAAGCCCGTCTCTATTAAAGAAGGAACTATGGGAAAGGAGGAAAGGGTCATGGTGTCAGATTTCTCCTTTTTTTCCACCTCTCTGGGGCATTCATCCTGCTCCCATGACTTCAGATCTGATTTCTTCAGATGCCTTTTTCAGTCCAGCTTTCCTTCACACCATCACATATCCCAGCCTGCTGCTCTGAGCCTCCTCCAGATTCCAGTATCAGCCTAAATGAAACATGCACCAGTTTTTCTCCAGGACACCTCTCACCCTCCAGTGCTTCTAACATCATCATTTTCTCTGCCATGTAGTTTCAAGAGTGGTGAACATTTTTGGCCATTCTCCTTCTTTCTCTTGGCTAGAATACAAAATATTACCTAAGTTGTGATGCATTTTCCTCTACAATTTTTAAATCATTCAGACTTCCCATGGAGTCTACTAGAATTTTCATCCAGTTTTCATCACCTCCTATCTTGATTATCAGGATCTGCTGTTTCTTTTCCCATCAGTTTAGCTCAGACTTGACTGAAATGCAGAATTTCCAGTTGAAAATTCCAACATTCACTTTCATCCAAAATAGGATAAAAGGCTCAAATTTTAAAAGCACCTCCTCAGAAATACTGACATTTTAACTTCTACATATTTAGGCAAAACTTTTCAGCGTCTCTAATTGCTGAACTCTAAATGCTGAATTTTGTTTCATTTACTTGACATGCTTTATTTAGAGTGAAATCAACATCAGGCTGCATTACCCTTCCCTTGCGGTTTCTGCTTTGTCTGGGTCAAAATCTATAGGAAACTGCACTCCAGTGTAACATGGTCTTTACTGCTTGTACTGCATGGTACGGTGGGAAGACCATATAGTGTGCATTGAGAAATATATGGTATAGTGAGGGACCTCACCCAGAAAGGAACAGAGAGCAGAGCTTCATGGCTGTCCTACAGCTCCCACTGGGCACCAAAATGATGCTTGTTTCTCTACCATGCAACCTGGTGAGCTAATTGCAGGTCACACAATGGGACACACAGGGTCCACGTCCCATTCTTTTCCCCTAAGAGTTATGCCATGCTTTCATCTGAACTTTTTTGAAATGAAATGTTTTACATCATTTTAATTAAAAAAAAAAAAAAATTGGTTGGGTCAAACTGACCTTCAATGAAGCCTTTTCTTTTTTGCTACAGAAAATGTCCATTGCTGAGAAGTTGTGTTCTCAACTGTAAAATCACCCTGATAAAAATGTCTCATAGCCTCCAGTACAGCTGCCACAATCATTATTTTTCCTACCGCTCTAATCTGAGCAACTTGATGCCTTTTTGAATTCTTCAGATTTCGTTCTTTACCGTCAAACCCTCTTCCCTGTCAAACCCCCTTCCCCACCAAACCCCTAAACTGTCACTCTTGTCCCTGATGTCACCCACTGCAACATTCCTTGTGCCAGCCAACCTCCTTGTGATTCCCCAGCCCAAATCAACCTGCAAAACCATCCAAACTTCTAACCCTAGCTGAAAAACCTGTATGTTATTTAGTGGCAATTTTAAAAAAAGACGTTACTGATTTCAAAAGGATTGTCAACAACTTCAGCTAGTTCCCTGAAACGGTTGGAGAAAAATAAGTAACAAAGCATGAAGACATTTTTACTCAATTCTTACCAATATTTAAAATGTTCAACAACATTTTTGATTGCCAAAAATTGACGGCCTGTTCTGCAGACTGTTTTAAAAGCTTTAAGTATGCAGTTGAGTTTGTGGTTTGAAAACTTTTGGAGCTTTTCGTCATCAGAATTGCTATTTCCAATAAGAAATATAATAAAAATAGGAAGCAAAAGCCAATAAAAATAAAAACATAAAAATAAAATCTTCAAAATACAGACCTTTCAGCCAGGTCTGCTCTCCTTTTCCAAATCCCGTATCAAAACTCTGCTTCAGTGGCTACAAGAAATTGGCAAAGTAACAAATACCAAGGAAAGTCAGGAGGGAATGCTTCTAAATCACTCTGAAGCATCCCATTCTGAATGTAATTAATGAGCCGGGCCAAAAAAGCACGTTGCTGAGACCCTCCACGATCACCCCCACCCCTTCTTTTCATGTCTCACAGTCGCATGCTGTATTTTTGCCATGTATGTAACCTTGGGTCCTCTGGACTCCGAAAGCTCCCAGTGAAACATTCTCTTTAAGATGAAGGGCTCTACGTTTGGCAGCTCGTATCCGACCTGAAATCAAGGAGCATCATTCTTTGATTTCAGGAAGCGCGCGAGCACGTTTTCAGCGGCTGCAGTCAGGGTTTGATTCTGTGCAGGGCTGCACACACCCGAGGAATGCCAAGTACCCTCAATTCCATTAACTTCAGTGGGAATTAGAGGACTCAGCTGTATTTAATATTTTACAGGGTCAGGCTCTGAAAACTGTATTAGCATTCTCAGTTCCCAGTAGGCCTAAATTCAGCAAAGCATTTGGATTGAGACTTAACTGTAAACATGTGAACAGCCCCCCTGATTTCAATATGACTATTCTCATGCTTAAAGTTAAGCATATGCCTAAGTGATGTGCTGAATTTGGGCCAAAAACTACTGTTTTCAAGTGCTACATGAGTTCACAATAGGCAAACTGCTGGTCTATAATGCCAGTTGCATAATCCCGTTTCTTCCTTTTCAGAAAGGCTGACACAAGACCATAAATTTGTAAAACGGGGCAGCTACACTCCTTTTAGAAGATGGGGAGTTCTGGTGAAACCTTGGGTATTTCTGCAAAGTTATTAATTTACTATTATTGTTGTTATTATTACTGTTACTCCTATGTGAATGCAGGAAAAGCACCTATCCCAGACTCTTGGAGCTTTTGCTATTCCTAAAAGAATATAATCCATACGGAAAAGAATAACAAACTCTCTCTACATGACAGCAAAACATCGGCCAAGTGACAGCTAAAAATATCCCACCCTCCCCAGAGACCCTCAGCCTCTTGTACATCTGAACCCTCCCAGAAGCACTAGAAAACAGAAGTGTCTTAAGGCGTGCTCTGAATATCCCCACCTTTCACCTCTCGGGGGGCCAAGGCAGCCCGGGGGCTGCTGGAGAAGGGCGGGCTGGCACCTCTCGCCTTTTCTGAATTAGGAGGGGGCTTCACCCTTGAAATGGTGCTGGCCCCCAGGAGACAGCATCTTGGCCAGCTCGTGGCACGGGATAGATGTGTCTCTCAAGCAAATTCCTTCGCATGGAGAAGCGGGGGTGTGTGTGTGTGTGCAGAGCCTGCCGTGATGGCTCTCCTCCTCTGAAAGCTAAGAGCTCCTTCCTCTGGGAGGACACGGGGGCTGAGGGGCTGATGGACAGAGGGGCTTCCCAGAAGATCTGTTAGGGCATAGAAAAGAAACATAGCTGTGCATCACCCTGCACTTTGTGCCTCCATTTTGCATGCATCATCGGTTAAGGCTTTTATTACACCCTGCAGTGTGGGAGGATGTAAAGTGTGGGCTACCCAAACCCCTACTCAGAGGCCAGGAGGAAGGGAAGAGCTTTTGGGGCTCACTTTTCATCCAGGCCCTCTAACCATATGCAGCTCATGGCACTGGAGCCATGTGCTGAGAAGCCATGGGGAGTAGCACAGAGGAGGAGAGGAGCAGACCATGGTTCTCCCCCCTCCACCGTGCAAATGGGGGCCAAACCAAGACTTGCTGAGGTGCCTCCAGGCCAGCTCCAGACATTCACACTGAGGACACAGGGGATGCTCCCCTCCCTCTCTCCCCTCGATTTTCTTTCCCCCTTCAGCAGCAGGTTGCCACCCTGGGTCACTGTATCAAACTCTGGCTCTCCATAATGCCACAATCTACAACTCTTAAAATGCAATTAACTGGCTGCTGCAAAGGCACCATAAAGCCAGAACAAGGACACATTTAAGATGGGACAACTGCATAGGAACAAAAGCCCAGAACCTGCTGTTCTTAGTCCACATCTCCCATTTTTGATATCTTTCACAACCTTTTTAGCATGCAGGTTTTGGCACGTGTTCCATGGGCCCTGATGGGATGCACCCACGAGTGCTGAGAGAGCTGGCAGATGTTATTGCTAGACCATTCTCCATCATCCTTGGAAGGTCATGGGGAACAGGAGAGGTGCCTGAGGACTAGAGGAAGGCTGACATCACTCCAATCTTCAAAAAAGGCAAGAAGGAGGACCCAGGGAACTACAGGCCAGTTAGTCTCACCTCTGTCCCTGGGAAGGTTATGGAGCGACTTGTTCTGGATGTCACCTCCAAACACGTCGAAGAACAGGAAGTTATTGGAAGTGGTCAACACGGATTTACCAAGGGTAAATCATGCTTGACCAATCTGATAGCCTTCTATGATGTTATAACTGGTTGGCTGGATGAGGGGAGAGCAGTAGATGTCATCTACCTTGACTTCAGCAAGGCTTTTGATGCTGTCTGACATAACATCCTCATTAGGAAGCTGAGGAAGTGTGGGCTAGACAAGGAGACAGTGAGGTGGATTGAGAGCTGGCTGTGTGACAGAACTCAGAGGGCTGTGATTAATGAAGCAATGTCAGGTTGGAGGCCTGTAAGCAGTGGTGTCCCCCAGGGGTCAATACTCGGTCCAATCTTGTTCAATATATTCATCAATGACCTGGATGAGGGGACAGAGCGTATCCTCAGCAAGTTCACTGATGATACCAAACTGGGAGGGGTGGTTGACACTCCAGAGGGCCGTGCTGCCATCCAGCGTGACCTGGACAGGCTGGAGTGCTGGGCAGAGAAGAATCTAATGAGGTTCAACAAGAGCAAGTGTAGGGTCCTGCACCTGGGGAGGAAGAATGCTAGGCACCAATATAGGCTAGGGGCGGACCCGCTGGAAAGCAGCTCTGAGGAGGAGGATCTGGGGGTCCTGGTAGACAGTACCATGAGCCAGCAATGTGCCCTTGTCACCAGGAAGGCCAACAGAATCCTGGGCTGCATAGGGAAGAGAATGGCCAGTAGGTCGAGGGAGGTCATTGTCCCCCTCTACTCGGCACTGATGAGGCCACAACTGGAATATTGTGTCTGGTTCTGGGCTCCCCAGCTCAAGCAGGACAGGGAACTACTGGAGAGAGTCCAGCGTAGGGCAACAAAGATGACTGGGGATTGGAGCATCTCCCTTATGAGGAAAGGCGGAGAGAGCTGGGACTCTTTAGCCTGGAGAAGAGAAGGCTGAGGGGAGACCTTATTCTTGGTTGTAAGTACCCAAAGGGTGGGTTGAAGGAGGATGGAGGCAGACTCTTTTCAGTAGTTCCCAGTGACAGGACAAGGGGCAACGAGCACAAGCTGGAACATAGGAAGTTCCATTCAAACCTAAGAAAAAACTTCTTTACAGTGAGGGTGACAGAGCACTGGAACAGGCTGCCCAGGGAGGTTGTGGAGTCCCCTTCTCTGGAGATTGTCAAGACCCGCCTGGATGCAGTCCTGAGTAATGTGCTCTGGGCATTCCTGCGTCAGCAGGGGAGTTGGACTAGATGATCTCTGGAGGTCCCTTCCAACTCTGAAAATTCTGTGATTCCATGAGTCCATGCAGCTACCGCACTGACAAGATAGCTTGTTGTGGTATTTTCTCAGTGCAGCTGATTGGAAAATGTCCCCTGCCTTTGCTCCAAGCTCTTGTAGACGGATTATAAAATCAAAGCAACAGCATAGCCAAAATCCATAAAAAGTAATATTTTGAATCCCAAACAAATCTCTCTTGGCACCCTTGACAGAGAAATGGCATCCACTGTTAGAGAAGCGCCTCAGGCGTGAGACGCGGTGCTGGCAAGACACACAGAGGGTCGATGGCTTGGACTGGTGGGCAAGGCCAGAAGCGCTGGCACTTAATCTTCCTCCCCTTTGGCCCTGGCTGACTCTGGTGGCAGGGGCTCCCAAATAGTGGCACACATTCTCCATGAGCGTTCCAAGTTACCTCACAGAGGTGTTTCTTGATGTCCCCAGTGGTGTGTGTGCACGGTCCAGCACAGGGCTGTACCGCTGAGAGCAGCAGGACTTGCTGCGGGTGGCTGTGCCCGAGCTAACGCCTCTCCTTATCAGCACCCGTTGTCCCTGCTGCCAGGGAAAGTCACAAGGGTGACAAAAAGTCTTGCGGCATCCTCCTGCGAGGACAGAAAGGCAGGGCTGGGGGAGACTTTCTGCATCGGACACACTAACCCCCAACAAATGGAGCCGGGACTTCTCCTATGCTTTGTAAATACATTTTGCTTCACCCTGTCCAAGGGCACTGGAATTCTCATGGCGATTCCCATTCCCTCGCCCCGCAGGAGAGCTCTCCGTGGGGTTTAACCGGCTAGCCGTTTCCCAGGAGCTGCCAGTCCAAACCCCAGTCCGCCCTCCGCCTGCCCCGGGGCCGTGC
>VFFE01006340.1:384638-400808 GCA_008921705.1 Burhinus oedicnemus | reverse complement strand
GCGCCCCCCCCCCGCCCCCCGGCCCCCCGCCGCCCCCCGCCGTGCTGCCACCTCGTGGGCGCCGGGGCTCGGGCCGTCCCGCTCCCCTCCCGTCCCGTGGGCGGCCACGCGTGGGCAGCCGCAGGTGCGCGCCCGGCCCGGCGCCTCCGTCCCCTTCCCCGCGGGGAGCCGGAGCGTTTTCTGCCCTGAATGCGGTGCTAACATGAAACACCCTAAAAGCGTCCCGCTCTCCAGCCAGCGTTTTTTTGACGTTAAGGCATCCTAGAGGGAAGACCCCAAAGCCCATTAATCACTTCAGGATGTCTTAGACGTGGGCAATAACACTGCAGAGAATTCAGGCCCTCTGACACTCCAGTGCAGCATCTGAGCATTTAACAATAACAGTCAACACTGCTGATGCCTGTGAAAATACAGATGTAAGCCAGCTGTCTGTCAGGGTGAAAAATGTGTTTGTCTTTTCGTTTTAACGTGTCATTTCCCTCTTGGACATTTGCTGTGTGGCTGCCAGGATATCACGTGCTTCCAGCACAGACTCTAACCCGGGAAGATGAACCACGTTCAGATGGAGGGCGGGTGTCATTGTCCTGTTTCTGTGATTTTTTCTTCATCTGAAGCTGAACAAAACATATCTGACTTAATTCCTTTTTTTTTTCCCCCCACAGCAACGAAATCACTTCCAATATCTATTTCTAGCCAAAGAGAATCACCGATTTATCCACAAAAGGGTCATAGGAGGGGTGAAAGAGAGTGTATGCAGGGGGTGTCAGCCCATGAAACTTCTTCATGTTTAGATTCATGCACGGAAGCTTGAGATTAATAAGAGGAAATGAAAGTCTATATAATGATCAAAAATTAATAGGCATAAAATAGGCTTATGGTGGGATAACTCATACGACTGGCATATTAGTAGAAAAGGATGCGGACAAGGAAAAGGACAAGAAAGGGGAGAAGGGAAGCATGGCTGCCTAGAACATTGGGCTAGCTCTCAGCTCCAGAACACCCAGGGGGGAAAAGTTGTTGAATGTCTGATCACAGGGGAAAGTTTAGGTGCTCTCAGGATAACCACCTACAGCCCACGCAACAAGTGCAGGTAGAGATGGCATTTTGTGAGCTACTGGGTGGATCCTCCAGAGGTGACGCTCTCCAGGGATCTTCACTCTTCAGCAACCTGTTGAGAAAGTAATGAACCAAGAGACAAGAGACTTTATCTGTCACAGTAAACGAAACGGCTCCAGAGCACGTTCCTCAGCATTGACGCGCTGCCATTCATACCACTGAAGTGCTGGGGCATTCCCTGACACATTTTTGTCCTCAGGTACCTGCCACTGTCCCAAAACAATTCCCAAACACTGCTGGAGTTAGCAGAGGGCAGCAGTCAGATCCCTTGGGCACGGTATGGCCTCCCAGTTTTGGAAAGTGAGAGAGTTTAGCTGTCCAGATGTGGGCCACTCTCTGCCAGTGGTCTCAGTTTTAAAGAATGGCTGTGGACACATTTCGTAGGTAGTGAAATGTAGGCAGAGCGTTCAGCAAGCTCCAGGAATGTGCTGCTGATGATTTCTTGACGTGTAGGTAAAGAAAATCCAGCAGAGACAGTAGGGGGAAGATTTCTATAGCTTTGGAAATAAATGGCTGAAAATGCAAAGGTGGAAATTGAGATGAGTGACAAAATTTCAGCGTTTATGATCCATAAGAATGGAAAGAGAGCAGCAAGATCAAAACGGTGGACTGTAAGGAGGCAGATTTCAATAACTTCAAAAACCAGGCAGGTAACTTCTTGTACAAAGACAGTTTACGGGGAAAAGGAATTAAGGAAAACTGACCTTTTTTGTTGTTGTTGTTGTTGTTGTTTTTTGAGAAACAAATACTGCAGGCAGAAGAGTAAACTATTCCAAAACAGGAGAAGAAGAAGCAATGGTAATAAACTGACTTGGTTAAATTGCAAGCTCTTCCTTGACTTCACGCACTGGAATACACACAAGCAGTGGAAACTGGGTTAGACTGCTAAAGATGAAAGTAAGTAATGTGGCAGTAAAAGACAAATCAGGAAGTCAAAGGCACAAAATGATAACGGGAAGTCACTCTGTAAGAGGAAAACCAAGGAAGTGCTGAAGGAAAGCTTTGACAGATGGTCTCCTGAAGGCCAAAAGCTTTTTTCTTCAGCCTTTGTTGAAAGTAATGACTAAAATCGAGTGGCTTAAATACAGTATGGCAGATAAAAGATAAGATCTCCTGCTAGAATAGGGGAAGAAAAAGCGAGGGAGTACTTAGATAAATTAGAGCCTTTCTGATCAGCCACACCGTTCATTTTTAGTACCCAGCTAAAGCACTCTCATACTAGTTGATGGTTGCAATTACTCTGCAAAAACTTGCAGAGTTCAGGTGAGGATTGAGAAGAGTGAGAAGGATAAGCAGCATTCCTGCCTCTAAAAGAGCACAGCTGGAATCATAGATGTGACATGTTGGCTTCAATTCCCAGAACAGGACTGGAACAAATAATAAAAATAGTCCGTAAGCACCTAAAAGTTAACAATGCAAATAACAGCCACATGGATTGCTCTAGAACACACTGCGTCAATTTGAATTACTTCCCTCTCTGACAAGACAACAGGCCTTATGGATGGATAGAAGAGAGCCAATTAAGTGTTCGTACACAGTGATTTTAACAAGGTTTATGATACTGCCTCATAAAGGCAAGCCAAGGAGACGTGGTCTAGATTAAATCTTTGCTGAGTGAGTGTAAAAAGGCAGGAGCAGTGCTCTCAGATAATAGTTAACCATTAACTTACTGTGAAAATGGTATTCTTTGAGAGTCTGTCCTGAGTTTAGCAACATTTGTATATTCATTAATGATCTGGATGTCGTATATCGAGGATTATTATAACATCAATGTGGGAGAAGCTGCAGGATGGAAATATCTATAAGAACAAATTGGAGAAATGGTCTGACAAAGAGATATGATGTTGTTCATGTAGGATTCCTGCCTACATGTAATGCTTAGCCAGGAATAATCACCTGGACAAGTAAAGGACAGGCAACAAATGGATAGGTTCTGTGGGAAAGATCTTGCACTTCTAGCAGATCATAACTGAACACAGGTCAACAACATATTGTTGCTGCAAAGAAGAGGCAATAGAGGGCTCCATGATTAGGACTTTGCCCACAAGACAGAGGAGCGCTGCTCCTCTCAGCACAGGCCAGGCTCTGGCTGAAGCACCACACATAGATTTGAGGTGGGTGAGTGGGAATGAGACCACAGAGCAACAGTTACAAAGGAAGATCTTGAAAATGTGGCCTATGAGAAAAGATTGAACGGGAGATGGAGGTGAGACGGCTACCATGGTTTGCCTTGGATGGACTGGCTTTCTCCTGGGCAACTGCCAGGGATACAAAGCAGCAACGTTCCCCGTTGGCAGATCTAATGTGATCAGACTGTATTAGAGGTTGAAGGAGGTTGCCAGAAGAGGTACCAGCTGCTGCATGCCAGTTGACCCAGTGCCAGAGAATGATCCCCAGCACATTTAATTTCCTGGATAATATAATATAAACCTGCATAATAAGTCTTCAAATACATAAAAGGGGACTTCACTGAGGAAGGGAATCCCCTGTTCTCCATCACCTAGGTACTTAGAGTTAGAAATAACAAGTGCAGTATGCAACCAAAAAGTTTTAGTCTGGACATCAGAAAAAATTATTTGGAAGCACTGGAATACATTGCCTTCAGGAAGGCTCCATCACTGAAGGCTTCTGAGGAGAAGCTGGGTAAACATCTAGCAGTGAAGCATGAAGAACGGTAGATCCTTTCTCATGGCAGAAGGATGGACTAGATGTCTTTTATGTTCCCCTCCAGCCCTATTTTCTGCTCTTCTTTCAAAAGCTAGGGATGAGCAGTTAAATAGGTACAATTCTCCACTTCCATTCAGTGAGAAGTAGGACCTCTTGCAAAGGGACTCTTCTTTGTCATTTGTTCTCACAATATTTCAGAGTGTAATTCTAGGGTAATTTCTAAATTCCGCAGAAATTAATTGCACTGTATTAGCTTTCCCAGTGAGGACTCTGTCATTTAACATGGACACTTGGAGGAGCTACTTTGTGTTCACTGTTCTGCTTTGATCTTTTAGAAATTGTGTTTTCCTAGCAATTTTGACAAAGATCGCTGATATAAAGAGCTTAGACTCCCTGAGGACCTCACAACCAGTACAGATGGGTCCAACCAAGAACTAATTGAACTGGTGAGGTTAAAAAGCATCCATAAACTATATAAAGCTATTGGAGTGGGTATAAGGGAGACAACTATTGCAATCTGGCTGGCTCCTTTTTATGTTTTAGTGCAGTTCTGCCGTCATCCTGGGAAGCACTTTAAGCCAAGAGCTTTTCATACCTAAAGAATGATTTAAGCAATGTAGGAGCAAACAGAGACAATTTATCAGCCAGGGCGGAGATGTTGTCTGGAGACCTGCAAGTTAAAAAATAGTTTTTGGTTTTGTTGTCTAACAGACCTGTTCAGCAGTGTAAATACATGTAAATATCTTTGACAAGGACAACTATCTCAGGTCTGTTTCAATTCATTTTAGTTCAAGAAGGAAATAATTCCCGCTGGAGTCCAGATCGTCCAGATTGCTCAGGCTCCATGACAACCTGTATGGAGGAAGTTGTGTTGGGGTAGCTGGCTGCTCTGTTTCATTTTTCAGAAGTCAGAAGAAATTATCTTGACATTCCTGAAGGGAAAAAGTTGCCAGAAGTTTCTTCTCCATGAGACACAGAGATTTTTCCTTTCGGTGAGAGTGAAATCTTTTTTGACATGCTGTATTGTCACACAAAATGGAAATCTTGAATTTCCAGCCATTCCTGGCTGGTCGGTTAGCTCCTTCCAAAAACTGCCTGTGCTATAAAAAGACAAAATAGCTTGGAAGATTGGAAGAATTATAACCACCTCAGGGGTGGAGGGCTGGGATGCAGACGTTGCAGCTCAGAGGTTCAAACTTGCTCGCTTACTGCCTTTGGCTTTCACTGACACTTTGGTGCCCTGGTGCTACAATTGCCTTTGAAAATGTTTTTCTGAATTATTTTGTCTTAGTCATACAAGAAATTTACCACCAAGGCAGGTGTGAGACTCTAATTTTCAGTATCAGCACAGGGAAGTTATGTATTTGTTTTCCTGTCCATCTGCTGTGCAGTGATGATGGGACCTAAGGCAGTGTTTCCACTCAGTTTCTATGGTTTAATAATCATCAAATTCTCATACGGAGTCTGTGGCCTGAGCCAAGGTTCTCCGCTAACCAGCTTGAAACTTCTTTGCTCCTGAGATGAAATAAGATCAGATTCATTAAGTCCAGCCTGGCCATAAGGAAAATATATAGATATTTATTTGAAAAGAAAATGCCTAAAATTCCTTCATCCCTGATAATTTATTCCTGCTAAGTATCATGTGATGCCAAGGCATGCAGTTCATAGCAATTTCATGAATCAGAGCTTGGGAAGGCTGATTAATGTATAATGGCCCATGTGTCATGGGCTAGGATACAGGAGAACAGTATGACAAGAAATTGCGTTGATGATTTCAGGGTCTGCTGATAGTTAGCTATCTTAGGATACTTACATGAAATCCACCTAAAAATAAATAGAATAAAGCTACTCACCTCTTCAGGCAGAAACTTTCCCCAGTGACTTATTTGCAAAACACAAAGTGCCTTTGATTTTCAATGGTCAAGAATATTTTGACTATGGCACTAAAGTAATAAAATAATAAAAATTTATTTTTTCCCTTATCCTTCATGTATTTTTCCTTTAACGTTAATCATAGGATAGATGAGGAGAAAAATGTAATTCAAAGTTTTATATTGTATTCTTGATTAATTTTTTCCTTGTAATATATCCAGAGAAGTTGTATTTTGATTTCATATCATTTGAAGATTTTCCTTTTATCTCTGTAGCAAGTGGAATAGTCACACAGCGCTTTGCCTGTTACTCATAGATTTTTTTACCAGTGGGCCTTAGGATAAGTCTTTTTTATTCTGAATCTGCTAAACTGGAGTTCTTTACAGTGCCATAGTGCAGTGGTACTGCTTCACCATGGGTCTAGTGCTAAGCACCAATCGTAAACAGAACCATAAGGACAGCCTAATTATCCAAAAAAAGTTAAAAAGGCAAAGTCCCTGATTCTTCTCCATAAGCACTGGGAGAAGGACCAGAAGGAATCAGCAATGAATGTTTTAATTGAAAACCAGACAGAAGAAAATTTCCTGAATATGAAGTTATCGACACATACAACAGAGCTATTTTGTCAATCTAAATACACAAGGGGCAAATATTTGTGGGTGATAGTTTATCTGTTTCAATCTGCCAAGGAGTTGGGCTAGAGCCTTAAGATCCATTTCATATTTTTTTTTAAACATATCATTTTTATTCTAACATATTGTTTTATTCTAAACGATGGGAAAGACTTGTTTCTAAAGAAGAAACACCCACATATTGGGCATTGTATTGTTAGTGAGGAGCATTATGGTCAACTACCAACACTTTGTGAAATAGTCAACCAAACTGCATTTTTTTTAAAAAAACAAGGTTTCCTTTTGTTCAGAATCTACATACCATGTAAATCTGCATAAAATTATAGATAATTACAAATTTCAAGATGTCTTTGAAGCATTTTCACTGATGTTGCATTGAAGAGGCATCCTCTCTTGGTACAGAAGAGTAGCCCTATGAAGATCCCCCTGCTGTTGGACGACAGAATTCAGGTGCTCCAAAGCCAACACGGACACCACCTCCACAGGACTAGAAAGCTGCTCGATCCTTCAATGGCCAGCTTAGAAAGCCTTTTTGACTTTTGAATGATGGAAAAGGCCAAGTTAAAACTGATTATGCTCGTGTTGATTGGTGGCAATGGCATGTCTAGAGCTGAAATTACGTCAATGTTTGGCAGGGTAGATGCGAAAGAGCAATGGTTTATCACTGTTAGGGGAGAGAGTTATACAGGAGACAAGGGGTCCCCACTGCTCCATGGGACCTCAGTAGTCACCCTTCCAGCCCCTTGAAAAGAAACAAGTGTGATGGTAGGCGAAACTGAAAACCAGAGCAGTCAACGGCTTTCCTTACTTACAGAGTAGGAGCTCTGATAATAACTCTCTATCGCACAGACCAACAGCTTTCTGCAGGCTTCAGATTCAAAGCCATTCAGAAGCACTGAGTCAGGGCCAGCCTCCACAAAATGAATAATTACACCAAATCAGACCGTTTTCGACATCCGCAAAGCTTTGTTAGTGTTTGCTCAAGGAAGATGCTTATGGAGAGGGAAAAAAGGCCTCCCAGTTGTCCCACTGGCAAGGGACTCAGGGTTTATGGGGTCAGTACTTCTCTAGGTGTTGCCTCTGTGACCTTAAGTAAGTCAGCTGAGGCTAAATTTCTTCAGAAGCACTGACCAGGCTACACTATATATCCATTAGCAAGCAGTGGGGATGGCTGGTGTGGCTAAAAATCAGGCCTTAATCTCCTTGTGCCTCACTTTGCCCGCACTAAAACAGCAGTGATATTTCCCCAGGTATGAGTGGCTGAATTCACATGGACATGGATGGAAAAGGCCATTTCGGTCCGGCACAGAGCTCTGCTCCTTTCCCCAGGGGAAGAGCTGCACAGCAGCTCATTGCATTAGCTGCAGCCGCATAGATCTACATTATCAGCCCTCAACCCCGACCTAGCAGCAGTATCCGAAAGCTCGGTATGGACCAGATCCAGGTACTTTAGCAGTTTTACAGCTTGTGCTGTTTTTACAGCTCCGTGCTGCCTCAGGCAGGCTGTTACCCGTACCCGAGCAAGCGAGTTTAAAGCTGGCTTAGCATTTGTGGGTGACTCCGTGCTTTGGTATAAACGTGACCTCCCATAAAGTGTGGGGAATACCATTAGCAATGGCCCCATCTCCCGCCTTGCCCAGCTGACACCACCGGCACTGGAGCGCAGCCCACCCCATAGCCGTGTCCCCCCCGCACCGGGATCAGAGCCCACTGCTCGGCCAAAAGCCTGGTGCGATGGCAGGAGCACGCCGACAGCAACAGAGGACATAACCGGCAGGTTGCAGTCACCCGCCGCTTTCCGAAGCAGCGGCACCATTCGATCAATACCGAAGGCCGTAATTTGAACACTGCAAACTGCAGGGCCTCAGTTAGAGGGGAAACAGCGAAGCAGGAAGAATGGCCATCTCTATGCAGATTATGAGAGATAGATTACAGTCAACTGGAAAAAAAAACCCCAACCTAAAAATCACAGAGCAACAGAGAGATGGCTGGAAACCTTGGAAAAACCCCAATTCAACAGAACATCAGTATTTTGAGAGTCCCAGCCAGGAAGCAGGACACAGATACCATGCAGTAAAGTGCTGCCAGACATGTTGGTTATTGATTTTTCTGAAGATCCCACCTGAACTGAATGTGTGGACGGAATCCCAATGAGAGTCCCAGATGGAGTAGGCAATTGTGGAGGCAATGGACTTATTACTCTTTAGGACTCAAGGGACCAAGATAGGTTTTTACAAGCAGCTAAAACGAAGAAAGAAATCATATGGGAAGGTGCTAGGCTCCTATTGTTTCCGGACTTAAGTCCTATAACCCAGGGCAAAAGGGAAGAATTAACTGTGGTTTAAAAAAAAAAAAAAAAGAGGAGAAAAAAAAAAGAAAAAGTTTTGAGATATAAAATGTGTCTGCATCAGTTTCTCTGGCTTGCCAAAGAGCACAGTTCACACAGTGAGAAAACCAGCATTTTTGGGGGAGCAGAGGGAGCACAGAAGTTGCTGTCAAAGGTATTTGAGACAAAGAAACTCTGCAAATGCTCTCTGCAATGTGCTGCGTCCCCACTGCTCCCCACATCCCGGTGGGTGATGGAGGAGTGTCCCCACAGCAGGGAATTGAATACTGGCACTGCATGGGAGTAGGGGGAAAGCTTGTTTCTTTTTCCTTTCTCTTTATTTTGTGTCATCTAGCCTGTGCTACCAGCTGAGTACCTGCAACCGCTGCCGGGAGTTTTATGATAAGCACATCCAGTCCATCACAAAAATACATTTGACAATGGTACGTGGAGTGGGCGTAATCGCTACTCAAACACCACATGTACAGTTACCTATTTTGGCACTTTCATCCATCTCCTGACTGTGTTTAATATGTTACAAAACACTATCTGTAACGTCAGAGTGCCCCTGGCTTTTCCAGCAGGGCTGAGTCTGAGACCCCAGACAGTGTCTACTTGGTACAGCCTGAAAATTAGCCTTGCCTAATATCAGCCCAGGTGCCCAGAAAGGTACTGACTTTTGTGTCTGCCCTCCTCCCTGGACACCCAGGGGTTTCTGAAGGGGGCAAAACATGACTGCTCTCCCTTACCTCTGCAAGGGAGCCTGAAGGCCGCTGGTGGCTATTTGCTGCCCAAAACCAAGCCCCAGGCTCTCGGGGGAGCCGAAAGTCTAAGGAAAAGGCTCCTTCTTTATGAAGCCAAACAGGTGGTAGGTGGAAGGCCACAGAGAAATTGTGTGCAAACATCCCATTCTCTGGAAGTAGCTCTCCTGGCCAGGGCAGCTGGGTACTGCGGGTTGTTGCAGAGCATCACGGAGCACGTGCCTCCCGCATGCCCTGGTGCTCCCGGTACCAACCCCACTGCTGGCTGCATCCAGCATCCCTCAAAGCCACCATGCTTGGGCTGTTGGCTGCACCCCCTGCATCTAAGGAGCACTGCTTCAGGGATCCCACATCAGCTGCTTTTATTTTATGCATCTCCAGCCCTCTCCTGGCGCCTCTCCTCACATGCACAAGCGCAGCTTAGAGCCTGCCAAGAGATTTGCCACCACCAGTAGCCACTGCTTCTGAAAACACCCCAGGAACCACTAACCCTCCCTTACCCTTTCTCTCCTCCACACGTCCTCCTCCTCCTCATGGCAAGAAACAGGCCAGAAAAAAAGACACATTTTTCGCTGCTCATTCCACAGATTTTCCTGACTGTGATAGCAATGCTCCATCATCAGGGCTTGGACTCACACGCCCAGTTCATGTGAATACAGGCAAATATGTTGAACCAAAATAGCAAGAGAGCCACTTGCTAATACTGTCCATTGAAACACCCTAGCATTTGACTGCCTTCTGCTTAATCCCTTCATTTTCTTCAACAAATAAGATTTGCTGCTGTTGCCCAGATTACAGTGCAGTAATGACTGAGGAAGGAGTTTCCCCCATGCAAAGAGATGTTTAGCTAGAAAATAAACAAATAAATCAAATAAATAAAAAGCCATCCCACATTAAATGAAGTTGTACTGCCACCTCAGGTTACCATCTGTTTCTACTTTGATTCCAGTGTTTCTTTCAGACCGTTTTGTCAACTATGTATGAGTTCAGCTGGCGGCTGTTGTTTCTAAACACGGTGGGGCCCCAGGAGAGCCCCAGTGCCCCTTTTTCCTGATGCCAGATCCTGGGATATGATCTAGGAGAGAAAAGAAGAAAGAAGGAAATAAAGAATAAGAGAGTGAAAGAGCAAAAGATGAAAGAAAGCGAGAAAGAAAGAGAGCAAGAAAGAGAGAAAGAAAAGAAAGAAAAAAGAAAGAGACATGGGAGATCATTCCCACTATCCTGCATTCTTCTAATCTCTTTCTTTCTTTTTAAAACAGCTCCTCAGTTTGGAGGGATATTAAAAATAGAAGAGTGTTAGATTTGGCAATAAATTAATGTCCAGATGAAGGGAAAACAATTACAAATTGGAAACAGATTTATTCACACTCAGTGCATTAATGAAAACGTTAAAAAAAAGCTAAACTGGGTATACTGTGTGGAAAAAAATAATGGCCCAGCAGGTCTACTTTTTATTAACAACTCATCAGTAAGCAGGTTGTAATTCATAACAAAGAATTTACCCCAAGGAACACCACAGGACTGTGAGCTTTTTAGTTTCCTAAGAAAATACATATGTTGTTCCACTTGGTTTCCTTTCAATAAAACCCACCAGTTAGCACTTCATTTTCGAGCTGTTCTGACAAATCAGGTGAGTTAGCTTTGTAGAAAAAACAGAAGCCAACTTTTCAGCTGAGAATTTTAGGGAATTTTTTAATAACTTAAATAAATTTCCCAAACGGCAAGGAAGCATGATAAAAGGCTGTGAAACGAGTTTGTTTGGAACAGCTTGAAAGAATTTTTCTTTTAATTTGCTTCATTAATTTTTCCTGAGGAAATATTTAGGGATACATCCCTTACTGCTAAGGTATGTGTTTGAGACAAAAGGAATTTTTATGATTTTTGTTGTGTTTTTATAGTGTCTTGAAACCTGATTAAAGATACTGATGAAAACCTGCCCACTAGTTTGCAGCTACAGGCAAGGCCTAAAGGAGATTGAGGCGCCAAGAAATCGGTTTTGTGAGGGTCACTCTAATACGACGTGTCTCACAACATAAAATCGTGTATTGTTTCCTTCGGCTGCTCCTATCACCTACATACAGAAAAGCCCTCTTGAAGGAAGAAATAATCACGGAGGCAAGTAGGAAAACAGAGAGAATTATATTAAATGCAAAGAAAGAAAAAGGAACCGAGGTGCACAATTGATACAGATTTAAATAAATCACTCCAGCTTAAATTGTTACAGCGTGGTGCTGGTCAGGACATGCACCATGTCCAGCCTGTGTTCAGTTCACAGAGGTAACAGATCTGCCACAAGTGTCAGCGCCTCCTGGTTGTACCAGTGCCTGTTATAGCTAGGCACGATCCTCCGTTCAGTCGTTTTTCAGAAGGAAGAGGTCAGTCTTCCCAGTATTTTATCACCACACTCAGTCCTTTCCACATGATTTGATAGAGTGGAGATGTGGTGCAAGCCTCCAAGAGACCACTGTGAGTTTTCCCATCAACTTAACATTTCACATACACTGCTTATCAAACACCACAGAAGCAAAATGAACTACCTGCTCCAGGATTTCCAAAAATTATACTGGAATGTAATTTAAGATGCAGAGGAGACTGGGTTCCTAGTTATTTATCATTCCTGACTTGGCTAGAGGGGGGCGCTGAAAAAGCAAGGACTATTAAGGAAGACAGTACTTACATGGAAAGATTCCTTATAGCCAACAACATATTTACACTGAGTAAATGCAACTGGAAATTAATTCTAAAGCTTCTCCAAAAGAAGAAATAGTTGGAGTTGAGAGACAACAGTTTCTCTTCCATCTGCTGTGTCTCTGATGAACATCCTTGGGTGCAAATCATAGACACCTTCGGCACTCAGTGGAAGAGATGTGCACAATCGCTTGTTTCAGAAATGGTGAGATGTGGGAGTGTGCTGGTTCAAACATCACAGCCATAACTAGGTAAGGTCAGCAAGAGCTCCAAGAGCATGTACATCAAATGTCAAGTCTCTGTGACATATGTGCAGATTATAAAGCTCATATGAATAAATCCAGGAACGCTCTCAGGCTCAACAGAAATCTTTTAGAAGGACTGACTCTCCATAAAGCCGTTTAAAGTGGTAAAGACTCTCCATGGAAGATAATATTAGAACATTTCTAAGGCAGCAGTTTTAGGCCTTTACCTCCAGACCTACTGTGCAGGACCCAGCGGCAGAGAAGGAGCAGTCCAGCTATGTCAAAAGCAACCTATTTCTGTGAATATTGGGCTGGAGTAGGACCTGAACATTGATATTTCCAAAGCACTTCATCTGAGAAATGCTGGTCAGGCAAGTAGTTACCGCTCAGAGACCTCTGCAGTGACATACAAATGGAAACAACCCACTCCCTCTTCCATTACAGTAGGTCTGGGCCACAGCATCCTCTGCAATTAGAGACAGTTTAAGTGCTTAAGGATGCAGCTCATAGCTTGGAAAGTGTAGGCAGCTGAAGCATTTAGGCACATGAAATCACTGCAAGATTAAAATACTTATTGTGTTCATCCACTTTTAGCCAATGTCCAACTTGTAATCTGTCCAGAAAAAAATGAGATCATATATCTGCTACTCAAATTATTTTGCTATCTGCCAAAGAATGCTTCTGGGAAGGGTTATTCTTCCCAGCAGAAATGTAGGAAATAAGTTGGAAAACATTAATTCATATTAATAAAAAAGGCCTGTGAAGACAACAGCTGTTTGATCCTTAGATAAACTGTAGACAGTTTTCACTATTTAAGTCGTCATGAGTGATGTACTGTAGGTTTAGAGGGAAAAAGGAGCCAAGAAAAAGAGGAGAGAAAAGAAAAAAGCCTGGAGAAAATATTTACTTGCATACTTTTCCTAGGAAAATATAAATGTGGCTAATGAAACAGACTTGTTTAGATACTCTGTAGCACTTCCCGAGGGATCTGGAGGAGATACTTTCCACCTACTCCTAAGCTCTCTTCAGCAGTCATGGCCAGGGCTTCTGCGGTGGGACCCTCATGGGCACGGGCTTTGAAGGCGTTTGCAGAAAGACGGGTGTGGGCGCTTGAGGGCACCTTTTGGGCCAGAGGATGGCAGCTGTGCCGACGTGGCAGCTGCCGGTGTTTGGCGGGAGTCCGGCTGCAGGGGGGACCCTGCCTGAGGGAGTCGGAAGCTGCGGGGAGCTGGCGGGGATGGGGCATCCACATCTGAAAAGAGCTATAGCATGCCAGGAGGAATCCAAAACATGAATTAGTTTAAATTGTTCTGCCACCTGGGAGGGGCTGTAGGTGCCTCCCAGGGTGGGCAGCGCTCTCAGGCAGACCTTCACACTCTTTCCTCTGTGGCAGCCGCTTTCCCTCTTCCCGGAGGCCACTCCTTAGTAACCACAATTCATCTCTACGTGCCTTTAAAGCAAGAACCGTACTGAAAGAGGAAACAGAAACCATCACACACAGTTTCTGCTCCAGAGGCAAGTAGACACTCGTGGGATGTGAGGACAGACACAGCCCCTCGGGTGCTCTCCACTGCACTTCATCCAAGGATGGGGTCTTCTCAGCTATGTCCTCCCCAGTGTGGAGTCTCCAGAGACAAGAGGGAGGTTCTCCTCGGGTCACAGCCAGGAGAGAAGGGAGACTGACACTGTGGCTTTCTCCAGCCTGAGCCCTGGATGGAACACCTTGGTGGCTGGAAAGTTTCTTCACTCCCAATCCTGACCTCTACTTCTGCTGGTGAAACCAGTCTGGGTGATCTCTTTGTGTATTGATCTGATTGCTCTGAATACCGAATTGACTGGATGTCTTATGCATCTTAAGTTTATATCAAATGTAAAACTTCCAGTTTGGGGGTTGTTTTTTCCCCAGAATTCCAGAATTAATATTTATTCCCTGATGTCCCCACAAAACTCTCTTTCCTGAAAGCCCAGCAGATGCTGGGGCTCACCGTGGGTGCTCATGCAAGGATGGACCAGGTGACTTGAGGAACCCTCTGGGAGGCCTGTTGATACGCATCTGTCAGTGGAAAAGACAGCTTACTGTGGCTCCTATTTACAAGCTCCTTAAACTAGCTTCTAAACTAGCTTTTAACAAAGAAAATGTGTTAAAGTACCAATAAAACTGCTCTAATAAGCCCTCCATAGCAAACTCCTAATTGAAGCTCATAAAGAGAGCTCTAAACAGTATTTAAAGTGCAAAGAAAACATATTGGTCCTCAATGCAAACAAGTAGATGTGGTGCTGATGCTTTTTATTTGACCAACATGAAAGCTGCAGAACACAAAAATGTAGGTGTGGGATGTGTGTGGTTAGAAAGCTGGTTATTGGACTTACAGGCAGGTTTAAAATCTTTCCTTCAACAAGCAGGCAGTTTGGCTCCAGAGCATATAACCTGCCCAGAAATTTGTACAAATGCCTCTTTCACTTGTACCCTTTCCCACACACACGGATGTACCTGCAAATGCAGGACAGAGCACGCACGCATTTCGCTTACTACTTTCTGGTTTACTTTTGTGTTTCAAAAGCTGCAAATTATGCTTCTCCTCTCAGTGCTCCTGTGCCACAGTTTAGGCCCTCAATAACAGCACAGAAACTGAAATTACTCTGCATCACCTTGAGGGCATGCAGTGACTCTTCTTGACTCCTGCCAAGCACTCACATGCTGAAAAAAACATCTGGAGGGCTTTCCAGAGTCTGCTTTGAGAGCTCCCCCATGAGCGACAATGGTAAGTTTCCTCCAAAGCTGCAGGTTTCTCCATGGAAGAGAAGCACACACAGATGTTAAAGAGGAGGGAGAAGAAAGGGAAATTACATTTGAGAATGGTGTAGCTTGGGAGAGAACAGAGCAACTCATGGTAACCCATCTCACCTCACTGCAACGCCTGCCCCATGAAGAAGAAACTTAGAAATAAAACGTATCTTCCTCCCAGTTGTATATCTAGCTATGAGCTCTACAGAATGGATTTCCCAGCAAAAAGTAATTGCTTTGGTCCTCCAGATACTGCCGTGCTTGTTCCCACTGAAGGCAATAAAATTATGACGACAGGGTATCAAATGTCCTGCTGGCCAGGACACACACCAGAGTGTCTTTAACACAGGACATGCAGGTACCGGTAAAGCACATCAGAGAGCTCCAGTTATATCTACAGTCTGCGTGGCCTTGGCTTCCCTCGGTGGTAGGGAGAGGCAGCCAGATCGGCCGGGCAGCCACATGTGGAGGGGAGTGGGGATGGGAGTCTGTCTGGTGGGGGCAGGGAGAGTTAAAAATACCATGGGATGAAATTTTGGGATCAAAGGAGAGGAAATAATAGACTTTGAAGATGGGGAAGGAGGGAAAAGGAAGACTTAGAAGACACCATTAAATTAAAAATCTTTTGAAAAAACACTCAAACCTTGTACAGCATATTTGGGCTGCAAGGCTGTTACATCCAGTGGTGTCATCCCCTGATCTCCATCTTCCTCAAGCTCTTTTCAAGGCAGAGCTGCATTAAAAACCATTGTGCTGCTGATGAAACACTTTGTGGTTTTGCCTCAAGTAATTCACTGGTTTCCACAAAAACTAAAGACATTTTTTATAGGGAAAAGCTGTCATTTCACCGTGCTAAGCTGTTTCTGCCATAAAAAGGTGTGATTTCACTTCCTGCACATGTGTGAAAATTTAGGATGTGTTCCAGTATAAAAGAACATGTTGCCACATGAAAAGCTGCGTTTTTAACAGCATTTGCAAAATCTCACCCTTGACCAAATTTGTCAGTTCTCACAAAATCTTAAAGACCAGACCATGACTTGTTTTTCTGTGAGTGCACAGAAGTGTTAAAATACTGCAG